>VRLP01003026.1:0-72462 GCA_009660295.1 Lophius piscatorius
ATACAGTGAGTAGTGGTACACAGTGAGTAGTGGTACACAGTGAGTAGTGGTATACAGTGAGTAGTGGTATACAGTGAGTAGTGGTACACAGTGAGTAGTGGTACACAGTGAGTAGTGGTATACAGTGAGTAGTGGTATACAGTGAGTAGTGGTACACAGTGAGTAGTGGTATACAGTGAGTAGTGGTATACAGTGAGTAGTGGTACACAGTGTGTAGTGGTACACAGTGAGTAGTGGTATACAGTGAGTAGTGGTACACAGTGAGTAGTGGTAAACATCATTAGCTTTCACAGAGGTGACTGGCAAAAGGCACTATGGTTTAAGGTATTGCAAATCCAATGTGGAAGGTATTCTGGTGGATGTTACAAAGCTAACCAATGTATTTTCATACCAGTCACCCATTTCTTTCTGCTTATCTGGGGTCGGGTCGCATCGGCAGAGGGCTAAGACAGTTATTCTAGACATCCTTCACGCAAGCAACACCCTCCAGCTCATCCTTTGGGATTCTGAGGCACTCCCAGGCCAGGGGAGACATATAGTACTTCAAGTGAGTTCTGGGTCTACCTGGGGGTCTCTTCCCAGTTGGTTCCGCCTGATAAACTTTCAAAGGGAGGCAGCCTGTAGGCATCTTAATCAGATGCCCTACCACCTCATCTGGCACCTTTCCACACAAACAAAGGAGCAGCGGCTCTACTCTAAGTTGCTTCTGGATTTCTCAGCTCCTCGCCTTACCTCTGAAGCTGAGCCCAGCCACCGTCAGAAAGAAGCTTCGAAGGGTGGTCAAGGATACAAGCTCATTTCAGCCGCTTGTATCCTTGACCTTTTTCTTTCGGCCACCGCCCAGAGCTCATGATCTTGGGTGAGGTTCGGAAAGTACATGGACCAGTAAATCAAGAGCTTTGCCTTTCGACTAACACTGTTAATGTTGCTCCAAACCGCTGGTCCATCTCCCGTTCTGATTTCCCATCACTCCAGAACGATATTTTATTAAATTACTGAGGCAGCAACTCTCCCCCAACCTTAAGGGAACAGCCCACCCTTTTCTGGCAGAGAACCATGGTCTCAGATTTGAAGGTGGTGACTCTCATTCCAGCTGCTTCACACTCAAGGGGCGACCGCTATAATGCATCTTGGAGATCCGCCCTTTGGACTCACCACCTACGGGGCCGGGTGTTAGGTCAGTTACGAAGCATTTAAGTGTTTCGGGCTACAGAGGACACCTGGGCCTGCCTACTCCTGGTAACAGTGGTTCTTGGTTTGTATTTTTCTATTATCCTACTATGATGACGCTAAAATTGTTGTTAATCCAACATTTTTAAGGCTTGTTTATAAAAGTAATCTAAAGGCCTAATAAATGTTTCTTCAACTTGCCCCCAGACAAGTACAATAAGACAGGTGGGAAATGATCCATGTGTTCAAAAATGTCTTCGATGCCTCTGCAGAGAGATTAACAATTTGCTAAGCTGTATTTGATGTTTTTTATCATTTCAGAAACAAGTTGCAATTTGTCATCCATCTACCTATTGCACTGGCCTAACCATTTCATTACAGGGTGTGTGCAGTGAATCAGTCCTGTAGTCGGCCAATGCAGAGTCAGTCTGCTCCCTGTAATAAAGCAGGGGGATGAGTCATCAGCAGAAGTGAGGCTAGGAAATGTGGAGACTGTGGCCTCTGGCTGAGACAAAAAAAACCTTTGGATCTGAGAAACATACTCACTCATGCACAACTAAGTCGACACGCAAAGATCTTTATCACTAGTTTCATCTACTCAGTTACCAAAAATCATTATTGCTACAATTCCTCCCAGAATGACTATTAAAGCTACTATTTCAATCATTCATGAATTGTAAAGTGTTTTAAATTCTGTAAAATCAACATGTAAAGGCTAAAACTTGCAATAACCTTAATGAACACTCAATGCCTGAAATCCGACATGATAACATTTTTGCTATTCATCACTACGCTCATGATATTGCCGACATATTTCTACAAAAATATGACTTTTCTAAGCTACAAAATAAACTGATGAACATTTTACACATGTTATGGTATTTTCTCTGTAATAACCTATATTCTATAGATATCATACAATTAGCTGACATGCTCTCGATTACTTAAAAATGTCATATGTTGAGTTCTCAAGGTTATGCGCAGAGACATTAAGATTAAAGAACTATTTCACCGCTTCATGGTTCATGTAATATTTAATCTTATGTAATCCTATAAAGCAGTTTAAGAAATCCTGCAGAACGATAGGAATGGGTGGATCCTATCCCAGCTGACATTAGGGGAGGGGCATGGTACACCCTGGACAATTCACCAGTTCACCCAAGGGGCAGACAGGTGATTAAATGACTTAGAGAACCTGGCCTACGCATTTGCCCCCAACAGGAAGGGTATATCCCCCAAAAGTCTCCGATCCCCTGTGTTGAACTAGCATTCCCCCTGATTGAACTGCTTAAGTTAAATTTGAGATAATGTCCAAAGAATTTTGTAAAATGATTGGCTCCGAGTAGTGAGAAAAATATGATAAAGATCTCCCTGAGTCAATGAATTCGGATTAAATCATGCCAATCATTACAAAGCTGTTTTTAAAAATAGAGATTTTCTTGAGTCGATTCATATACTTCAAATCTTGACTAAATAAGATCAATGGTTGAGATGTTATGGCCTTAAAACCTTTGGGAAATAAAGCTCCCCCTAATATCAGTAATATACCACCCACCTTTCCCAAAATAAATCCAGTCCTTTCTATCACTAAGGTCTATGGGGGGATAAAGTTTGAAAATGATCCATGAAGTAGTTTTTTTGAGGTTGTGAGTTATGTACATTTTTTTCATTTAAAAAAAATCACCTGGGGGCTTCCCTTAGACTGTGGCAGAGTTTTGACATCCCCTTTGTTGTACAAGCAATGCCCCCGATTGAACTCAAATTAAATGTAAAGATATTTCATCAGTATTTTTAGTAAAAAGAAAAAGATGTGAGTCAAAAAATACGAACTATTAGATAAAACATATGATAAAAACACATGGATCTCCTCGAGTGAATTCAAATGCACCAAATTTGGATTAGACAGAATAATTGTTGAGAAATTATGGCCCAAAATTATGGCTCCCATTAGTGCCAGAAATATACAACCCGTAACTCCCAAAATCAATCCAGTTCTTAATCGAACAAACATCTATGGATGTATATAGTTTGAAAATGATCCATTAAACAGTTTTTCAAGCAAAACTGGAAAACAGTGTTTTTGCTAACACAACAAAAAAGCTCAACCTAGTGAATAAAATGACAACTTTTAGATTACATTATAATAAATACACGATAGGTCTCCTTGAGTCGATTCATATGCACTGGATTTAGACTCAATTGGACATACGGTTAGGAAGTTAGGTTAGTAAAAGTGTTTTCCATAAAAAGCTCCCCCTACTGAGTAAAATATGACTTATTAAAGTAGAAAAAATACATACAAGCTAGAACCTTTCGTTTCAATTTATGTGTCACAAATTTGGATGAAATCCGATCAATATATGAGAATTTACGGCCCTTTTTGGAGATAAAGCTCCGCCTAGATCTGCCCCGATCTGCAACTGATGCAGGGAAGCAGCGGATGCAGTGGCTGTGGGGCAGCAGCGGACGCAGCGATGCCAATTCCATAACATCCCCGACATTCCGGGGGGATCATGTCAGAGAGACAGTCACCGCGAACGACAACGAAGACAGAGGCGGTCGAAAGTGTTGCTTGTGGCATAATTTTATACAAAATGATAATGACAGCGCAATGTCTGTGGCTTTGATTTCAAGCAAGGCTGGAAACACCAGCAACATGCTGAAACATTTGTCAACACAACACGGCATTAAATATCAGGAGTGCCATGTATACAAATCTCTACGCCGGCGGTTGAATAGTGCTTCCCTGTCTCAGAAGTGCAGTGAAGGTACATATGTCCTATCCTATGTTAAAATTAGCACGACGCACGCAGGCTAGTTGTAACAACAGATGCTTTGTTTGACTTAAGACCTAAATGAAAACGAATGCTGAACAAATGCAGTCTCTCATATGATCCATTTTAGATGATGGAGGTGGTGGGCCGTGAACTACTAGCACCGTTAGCTCCCAGGCTAACATATCCAAGCCCCACTCAACCTAGGGATAGCCAGCAGCAAACCCCATTCACACTCGCTGCACAGAGTAAATTGACGGAGCAGAGAAAACGGGCCAGGGCCTGCCTTCTCCTGCGATGGCATGGAGAAAGGTTGGTCTAAGGTACAACCACTTGGGACTACCCAAAGGCTGAAAATGGGGCCGGCTGCAGGGAGTGGAACACCAGTTCCAAGTCCCACGGTGGCACATCCATGGCCCCAGCACCTCTGTATGCCCCTCAAACTGTGACATAAGGACTTAACAGCCTCAACAGTCTGTTAGTCGTTATACAAGCCAAATTAATGGGTGTCAACCTACCCGTAAGGGGGGTTATGGACCTTCCCCATTTCATGCTAGACCTGTTCTGTGCACTGCACCTTCAGGTCAGCTGTATTCCCTTTGTCCCTTGACAGACCATCTTTCAACAGAGTCCGATGCTCCAGTAGACCAACCATCCTGTTAGTCATGATGGTCTGGGGGCAAGTGGCCCTTGAGGCATCTGTGTCTGCGAGGAGCAGTCTTGTTGTTTGGAAGCTGGTCCTGTAGGAGACGTGCCCAGATATGAAGCCCCTTAGAGGATATCATACTCTGGGGTAGGATGTCCCTTTAGCCATTTGCACCTAGTAAGATGTGACGGGGTAGTGAGATCTAAAGTGGAGGCCTAGACCCCAAATATCCTGTCTTTGCACGGGGGTCCAAAGTAATTGCAACTTTCTCAGTGGAAATCTGGGTGTGATCATTTTTAAGTCTCTGGTGGTGAACCCTTGACCCCTCTTAACTGTTAACTCTGGACCGTAAATTGGTTGATAGGAAAATCAATGCGGGTCTTTAGGTAGGAGGAGATTGAGGGAAATGTGCCAGCACCCCCGTGGTCAGGACAACCCAGGGGTCTGGTTGCACACTGATCACCATTTAAAGTGGGGCGAGCAGGTACCTTTGTGTGGATAGGTTCAGCCTGACGTCGAAGAAGAATGTCAGGAACTTGTCCCATGTGGCTAATCTTCTGCTGACAGTATTATTAAAATATAACTATGGCACACCTTTTTATATATCAGAGCTTTCTTATACATCATATGAACAGAAGTTTTTCTATGACCTGTCAGGTATTTCTTGAGTTTAACAAACTGCATATTATGTTACCGAACCCAAAGCGTTCGGAGGCATTAGCTTCCAAAGGGTCATTACAAACAGTGAGGATTTACTGTTCTGTATTAAATAAAAGAGATACATTCTATTTTGGCTGGACCTATATATGTTTCTCACATATTCATATTGTATGTAAATATACATATTTTTATTGATATATTTATTTTATATATTGCACCTAAGCTCTCAAACATTGTTTGCATGTGTCTGCATTTCTAATTCCTCTTTGTCAATCTGATCAACTCAGATCAACTGCTGCGTCACTGAGACGGTTAGTGTAGGGTGGAGTGGGCAGCGGCCGGTGCTGTACCCAGAACCCAGAGTGTCTTACAATCAATTGATCAACACACCGACAAACAGCTGGGACAGAAGCCCCATACGTATAAATACCTAGTTGAGTGGAGCGACAGCCTCAATGCGATAAAGAACTTGTCTAAATCTGTTTTAATCATGTGCATGACATGAAGCTTTAATCATTATTATTAATTTGGCACGAGGCAGATCCAGTAAGACCATATCAAAAATATATGAATCTGTATGAAAATGTATGATAGATACTATCATATGATAGTATGATGTGATACTGTATATCAGGAATCTTAGAATTAAAGGATCTTTTTTTTTCAAAATGTTCTTTAGTTTTTCTATACTTACCAAGCTTCAAAATATATTTTAATAAGTTATAGTTATCCTTAATTGTAAGATGTTTGCTTTTCTAATCATGCGACACACCTGAAATTAACAGGATGTTCTTAGATTGTTCAGATTTTCATTTCAATGGCTTTGGGGCTGGTATGCGCTCCCTGAGTGATCTCCTTGGATTTTTTTTTAATGAATAATGTGATTCATTTTTACACACGGTTTTCCTGATCAAGCCATCGTATTATGAGCGTCATAATATGATGGTATGAGGGTTCCCTTTAGGTGTACTTTTTCTTTTTCACTTTTTAATTACTTGGCTGCAATCCTCTACTTGTTAATATAACAAAAAAACTGGGGCTGATTGTGGAACCTGAATTTATCTAAGCCAGAGGCCCAAGCCAATGATCACACCAGGCAGGAACTAAGACAGCCTAGGATATCAGGTTTTATTTGTGTTGAATTAGATTATTTGCATTTGTCCCCCCCCCTTTTTCCGTTTTCGGTTTGATCAGCCATTACCACTGCTTTAATATTATGGCCTATCAGTGTTCATTCCATTTTTTACCATTCAGGACACTGTGATTATGTCATGTTTTTTTTGTTGGAATATGTGTCAGCAGAAATCATCAGTGTTGTTAAAAACACTGTTCATGTAGGATGATTGACTATAACATTAAAACAAGTAACCAGTTCTAATGTTGTAGCAGATCAGCATAAATTTCTCTATTGTATTATTATTCAGGTCCAAATTGTTGTCTCTAGACATTTGTATGCCATTATTTTTTGTGAGCAGTCCTGTTGCCATCAGTCCAGTCCTGGAACATTAAATACCTATTTCTATTTGTATTTTTCACCCACACAAAAAAACACACACACAACAAGAAAAAATATGACAAAGACATATGAGCGCAAATAAAACTAAAAAAAAATAAAATTGCCTTTGTAAGATATTCATTTTTCAGGCACATTTAGTTTTTTCAAAAACTGAGTTTAGTGAGCATTTATTATACAGTTTATTTTATATTAAGTTTTGCTAAGGTCACTGAGTGGATCTGATCTTTGTCTCAGAGGACCTGAGTGTGTTTTGAAATTTGATATCCGAATATGAAGACGTCATTCTCTAAACATCTCTGTGTTCTATCATGCAGCAAACACCGCAATCAATTCAATTTTGTACCTCATGTTGAATGAATGTGTAGTATGCTCAATATTTTCATAAATGGACACGTTCCAAGTCGTGAGTACGTCATTTATTAGAAGAGGGTAACTCTAACCTTCCACAATGATGCTTCAAGATTAAGGTAATGCAATAAAGGTTTACTATGAGGATGGAGGGGCTGGTGAGTCATAGGTCAGCAGTGGGTGTAAGGTGAGAACATCGGAAAGCCTGAGGCGTTTAGGGAGATAATGAGGCCTTGTGCACCTCCCAAGTGTCCAGCATTAAGAGTTATTACTTCCTCTCTTGCTGTAGCTACCAGCACCTTCTTTCATTTGAAGCCTTTGTGTAAATGCTCTAATCAAAAAAACACATGTATACCCACACATATACACACAACCAGTTGAAATTGACTTTATTAATCATTTAAATTCTAATTTGAGAACAGGATCATAATTGCCAACGTTATTTCTTACATCCGAGGGTTTCTCCAAATTGAGCTCAGAACAAAGCATGCCCTTATGTATTTCATTAATAAACATGTTACATTTTTCACATTTTAAATAAGGTAAAAGCCACTTGTTGGCCTTACTTTTACAACTAACCCTACAATGTCCCCCCCCCCCCTCAACAAGGGTACAGTATATCCCCAAAAGCCCCCAACCCACTGCGTTGTACAAGCAATTCCCCCGATTGAACACCTTAACTTGAATGTGAAGTCATGCCAAGGAAAAAAAGCTCCCTCTCATATTGTACTACTTATAGTAAAATATGAACTATGAGTAAAATATCATATTTACTAGATAGATCTCCTCAATACGATCCATATGCACCAAATTGGGACTACATTGGACTAACTATGAGGAAGTGATTCAAAAAAACTGTTTTCAAGAAAAAGCTCCCTGACTATTTTGGCAAAACACGATACAAACAATAGAATTTCCCTGAGTCGATTCATAAGCACCAAATGTGGACTAAGTTGGACCAACAGTTGAGAAATTATGACCCAAAAACTTTTGGTGATAAAGCTTCTCTTAGTGTAGGAAATATGCAACCAGACTTTCCCAAAATCAATCCAGTTCATTCTCGCATCGAAAGTCTATGGAGTTATAACATTTGAATAAGATCCATGAATTAGTTTTTGAGTTATCGTTTTAAAATTAAGGATCTGCCGCAATGTTTGTGTGAAAGTGACTCAAATCCTTATGTTGTCCCATTTTTCCTGATACCAACCTATTCACGTTGATGTCAAAATTTTCAATTCTTTCCAAATATTTCCCACCTGCTGACATGCGCCTTTGTAATGAACTAATCAGTGTCATTCTGACTTAACCTGTCAGTGGTTACAGGGTTATGGCTAATTGGTGTATCCTATGATGAAAACCGGATATCTCGATAAGATCTTTCACTTTGATCTGAGTTTGATACTTATGCCAATGCACTGGTAGATGGTCATAGTGTTATGTAGTCTACATAACGAATGAAATCCTTAAAATGAGTTGAGGTTGGATCAACCTTACTATCTGTACAGAAAATAAAGGTCAGCAGACACCGAGTATATGTGAAGCATTTCGCTCGTGAGGATGAATCTGAGCGGAATAAGTTGCACGACTTACAGGAAGACTTGTTGAGGGTACTCCAGAATGTTTTGGGGTGTGGGTGGGATGTGCATAAATCTGCCGTTCATTCAGGCTTCCCTGTCAAACAAATTATTTGGAAAAAGTTAACAAGACAAACCGCAACCAGTCTGGCATCCTGTTATATTGAAGTCAGTTAAATACTTCACTGAAGATGCTCCACAGTGATGCATCCTTTGACCCAGCTGATGCTAGATATTTATTTAAGACTCATTCAGAAATGTTTCTCACAACTAAAATATGTGAACTGCCATTTTCCAGCCAGTTTTGACTCCCGTTCCGACTGAGCTTCCTGACTAAGTTTCAATATTTAGATTTTTCAGTGGCATCAAATGGAGCAGACATAACAACAGAAGGCCGAATATGGAGCAGGGCTCTGCTTTGTTCTTCAAACAGAGACGTTTTCTCATCCTCCAAATATCTGAAGTACCGGAACTCGGTACATGGAATTTGAAGCATTTACAAGCTTGGTCTTCTAACTGCCAAAATACTAAGTGTTGAGGTCATTGGTGTTTTTCAGATATGATATATGTGTTCCGTACGTGTTTCTTTTTATTCCTTTTATGACTTGATCATATCATGTTTTTCTGGATACATAAATGAAAACATTTGTTATACAAATAACAAACAATCCATCATGAGTTCATTCAAAAGATCCTGATATCAATGTTATATTATCAGATCGTTGTCCGTCCAGAAGGGCCGACCACGGCTTATTTTAAGTTTCCAGACTGAGTTTTTAGGTTTTCATCCGCTGAGACACTGACGCTGCTGTGACGCCTCTCTGAAGCACATTTTTCTTCAACTTTGGACAAGAATTCTGGCAAGGAACCAGAAATATTTTGCATGATATTTGAAGTAGGTTTGAACCTACCTGCTGTTTAAGAGCCAAACAGTCACACCATAATACAAGGATTATTATGGTCTGAAATTTTTTCGAAGGATTGGCTTTGGCCTGCAGGAATAGCTGGGTGAGTGAAGCAGAAACCACACTTGTTGCAGATCTTGGTTAAGAAGTCTGTTGCATTTTGGTATTTCATAATGAGTGAAAGACTCGGAAAGAGTTGGAGACGCCGTATTACGGCGGGTCGAAATAAAAATGCGAACAAAGCAATTCCGATTGAGGATCCTGAATATGTAACAAGAGAAGAGCTTTTATGAGGACCTGCAGAGAAGGGAGGACTTCCTTTTCTGATTTTAATATTTTTTCTCCTGGATTCAGCTAATACAATTGTGGGCTCAGTCTTGGGAATGTTACAGAACCTCAAGCTGAGTTTATATTATTCTCAAAATGATGATGAACTAAAGAAGTACCAATAAATGGGCACTGTCACTTATTAAGGTCATCATAGTCAGAACATCCTGCACTATGTAAATATGGGACCTCTACATGCACTGATCCTTTTCCAATACTTGATGTGCAAATAGATGTTAATGCATGCCATTGTTCTTATGTAAGCATGGGGAAAAAAGAGTCAAATCCCTTGTATGCAACACAAATAAAGATGATTCTGATTCTGAAAAGGTCAAACGAAGTCATTGAAAATTTTCAAACAGGTGAATGAACTGGATTCTGGACAACCTTCAAAGAAGCTTTATGAGCAGATGGATTACCTGGAGAATCAGGGCAGGAGGAATCATCTTGTGATTGATGGACTTGAACCAGATAAAGCAGACGATACCTCGGCTGAAACAGAGGCCAAGCATAGACCCTGTTAATGTTAACGGTTTGAGAAATAGAATTCATGAAATACGTAATTTAATCAATAGAGAGAATATAAATGAACTTGCTGTCTCAGAAACACATTCAGACCACTCATTGACAGACACCAGGGTCGCTATACTGGACTATAACTTTCAAAGAAATGATAGGAATGTTATGGGAATTATGTACAAAGACATATTCTTGGATTTGAGGGGTCCTAGTATCGAAGCTCTTTGGGTGGAAGTCCATTTTACTCACTGTAAAGCTACTATATGTGGCTTTGTCTACAGGCCCCCGAGTGCAAGTGTGCATTATATAGAGGAATGGAGATCTAGCCAAAGTTCAATCAGAAAGACTATCCTCTCGAACACTAGGGCCTCTGTTACTGCTCATAACACACACCTTTCACACATGCTTTGTCTCAGTTATCTGCTTCATGGCCGAGATTAGATTGTAAGGAAGCGAAAAAGTGGCAAATGTACTGTAAAATGAGAAATAAAGTTACGAAGCTAAATAGAAATAAGAAAATTATCAAAATAAGATTCAATAGAGCAAGACTGATGGCATTAAATCTTGGATAACCTTGAACGAGGTAATGGGTAGAGTCAAGACAAATGTACCATCTTTCTTAGAAGCTAATTGATTTTTCTCTTTACAAAAGCAAATGACATTGCAAATCATTTCAGCAATCATTTTGCAGACAAAGAGCTTGAGTTAAGGAAGGAGATGGATCCAGGTGGTTGTGGTGACATGTCATCTCACAAATATCAAATTCCATCTTGAAAGAAAACGTGTTTCTGAATATCAACCGATAAACATTCAAAAGGTAGAAAAACAACTCACTGAGCTAAATAAGGATAAATCAGCTGGCTTGGACAATTTGGATGGTAAGTTAATTAAAGTTGTCACAAAAATCCAATATGTCATATTTTCAATCCAAGTCTGAAGGAGGGGATATTCCACCAAAGTTGAAATTCTGCATAAGGTTAAACCTTCTTCCAAAGAGAAGCAGGGAATTCCTCAGCTGCCAGTAGCAGCTCCATTATCATCCTTTCAATGTCGATTAATGGAAAAGATTGTTCTTGAACAAATAATAGACTCTTTGTCATCAGATGGATTGGATTCTAATTTCCAGCATGCATTCTCCGAGATGTAAGAAAAATGGGTTTTATTTTATTGACAACAAGATGATAGTCACAATGCTTTTTTTTATTTTTATTTCAGCTCATCATTTGATATGGTGGATGTTAATAAAATGACCTGCATATGGCTTAAACACCAATCAACTGATTGAATAGTTATTTATCAAACGGAACACAATATGTGTTGGTATGAGGTGGAGTGCAGACAGAAATGGATGCCAGCCTCTCATGGCTGACAGTCGAGGATAAATTGGCATGCAGTTTGTTGAATTTCCTCAGGAATATCTGTTACAGCAAACAACCAAATTGTCTGTTTTTCACAAATAAAGGACGTGAGAGAACAACATCGTTGTACTCTAGCGACTTTCTGACAGATTATCTATCAAACATCACTTGCTGTAATAAACATCCTTCTTGACTTCATCCACTTTTTTCTCAATAGCTTTTACTGGAGCATTTTTCTGTAGCCTTTTAATGAACAGGAGATACTTTGTGTTCTTTAACTTGGGTTCAAAGGTGTGTACTCATAATGGTCAAACTACATCATCACACATTATCTCCATTCAGCAGCTACATTTGTTCCCTGCCCACAGTGTGCTCCCAAAGATTGAAATTATGTGAAATGATTTAGGGGTGTGTATTCATTTTAGCCAGGAGGTGGGGGTACACAATAAGAATAAAAGGATACTGTGAATATAATGTATATTATGTGAACAAAAATCAGAAGGGCCAGTTCTTCACACGTCAATGTAATTTACTGTAATTTAGGAATGTTTTCAGTACAGATTTATCAATGTCCAAAGATATTTATTTTCCATTGTCACTTTAATGCGACTGGTGCCCATAAATGTATTCACATGTTGAATAAAGGCTCGAAAAATTAATAAATATTCCTATCAGTAGATTAATTGATGAAATATTTTAGCTTTCCTATGAGTATTATATCCCCAAAAAGTTGGGGATATTACGGAATCGTCATCGGCACTGCTGCTGCCGCGTCAACGGCAGATCCTTTGTGTTTACACGATAGTTAGAAAAAATGTTCACGTAACATTTTCAAATTGTACATCAACATAAATTGTTTTTTAATAATCAATGTATATATTGAAATGCTGTACATGTTTTATCAGTCAGTGATGGCGAACATCCTCTTTTATGCTGTAGTCTGCTGGTGAGGCCACATGACAGACAAGAATACAAGGGGGCTGGACAAGCTAGTCAAAAAGGCTGGTTCCACTGCCTGGCAGGAGGCTGGACTTACTTAGGACGTTTGTGGAGAGACACACAAACGGAAGATGCAGGTCATCTTGGACAATCAACATCAGGAGGTCCTTCGTTGCTACGAACAAATCGGTGGGTCTCAACTGGTCTGGCTTCGGAACCCACCATCACTCCTTAGTGACAAGCCGCGACCCAAATCGAGGAAAATTTTCAACTTCTCAAATTTATTTAATGAAAAGATTGTGTAGTTTGAACCTGAGATAGTACAGAATATCACAGTATGGCAACACAAAAAGACAGTTTAATGTAAAACCAAAAACGACCAGCAGTTGAGAACACACTAACGTTTATTATCCTTCTTTTTAATACTTTTTTTTTATATTAAATTATTATTATTATTATTAAATTTTTTTAATTTAATTAAAAATGTTTTATTATTATTATTATTATTATTATTATTATTATTATTATTATTATTTTATTTTAATTTTTTTAATTCCTTCTTTGTACTCCATATCTCATGTCGTGGTGTTTCGTCATGTTCAATTAACATATGAAAACAGGCTTGGCAGGTCTTCCTCTATGCTGTGAAATGGCGGGGGTCAATGAGCATTACAGGGCATTATCGCCACCTACAGTTAAGGCGTGTGAATAGACGGGACTCCGCTGCACAAAAAAATCCCCTTCAAAATGAAAACACAGGATTTTTTTCTTAAAATTTTATTTTCGCCTAGGCAAAGTCCCAGGCTCCACTGGAAATTGGACTGCGACAAATTTTTCGGTTCCAATCCACCGGTTGAGAATCACTGGTATAAATGACTTGAATTGACGTGTGACATCACACTGCGCATTTTATGGATTTTTAACATATCTTTAATCTACTTATTAATTTATCTATTCATAATTTGAATATTCGATTTCTCGCGTTATTGAATGTATTTGTGCAGCTGCTGGACAATTGTATTTCCCCATGGGAATAAATAAATGATCTATCTATCGATCTAAAAACACTCTTTGTTAGACCGATTTAGTCTGAATTTGGTGTGTCTGAATCAACGCAAGATCTATCTGGGGAACATAATATTTACTCTAACAGTTCTTATTTTACTCACTAGGGGAGCTTTTTAACGAAATACACTGCTTTTCAAACATCACTTGCTAACCGTTGGTCCGATTTAGTCCAAATATGCTGCATATGAATCGTTTCGAAGAGATTTTTTCTTTAAGTCAAGTCAAACTTTATTTATATAGCACATTTAAAAACAGCTTGGGTTGACCAAAGTGCTTTACAACATTAATAGTACAACAAGAAAAGACAATGCATCATAATAAGAAAAGTAAAATCAGCTGGGTAAATGAAAAGAAAACTTCTATAAATAAGAAAATAATACAGCTGTTTGTTCTTTATTTCATGTTCTTTATGTCATGTTTTAGTCTGAACTAGAGTAAATTAGTAAACTAGTTATGTTTTTCGAACATAACTTCACATTTTATTTCAGGCGTTCAACTACTGGGATTACATGATTAATGCAGGGACCCAGGGGCTTTTCTCGGGCATAACATCCTGCTGTCAGCCATGACAGCTTAAGCTTAGTTAAACGATAAAATTAAAAAATTAAGTTTGTGAAACTGTTAAGTAACCCATAAGTATGACATCAGTCATGTAATCCCTGACCCATGGAGTCTGCTTTGTAACTAGCACAGATATTCATGCCCAGACTGCTCTCATTGCCACATTAGCAGATTAGCTGACGTGCTAACCTCTGCTAACAGTGTTAGAAAAACCATAATGCTACCAGTTTGCCCAATTAAAGGATAACACAGAAAGAAAAGGGATTTATTTTTGTGTGTTAATAAAATTTCCCATTGCTGTGTATTGTATTATTTCAAATAGTGTCAGATAATTCTTAATTAAAGAGCAAAACATGGTTCACAAGAACTGTTTTCCTCCAACAATTTTGTTGAGCAGGAAAATAGTTTTTGAAGGCAGCAGTAACCAGATGGAATCCCATATCAGTGACAACATTGTCATCTTTTCCTGTGAACTTGAGGACATGATGCTGAGCATGACTCACTAATGTGCAATATACCTGTTACATTTATCTATTTATCTTAGACGGCTGCTGCAGTAGAAGAAGCTGGTTTTATCTAGTTCCAGTAAGACATCATTGTTAGTTTGAAAATTGTGTTACATCTGTAGGTTAGATGGTCGTCAACTAAACAATTAAGTGCAACTGAGTAACCCAGACGTCAATCTGAAATCTGGCTAAACTAATTAAAAATAAGCTGTAGTCAAATTCTGTCTCCTGGTCCATGTGTCCTTTGAAGATATCTACCAAGGCAAGAAATGAATGAACATTCTGAGAGAGGGTTGGAACAATGACTAGCTAATGCCTGAAACAGGTTTAATACCTGGGAAAGACTGAAAATGTGACATGAACAGACAAGTTGTTTCAACTGTTGCTGGGTTTTAAGCTTAAAGCCAACACTGTGTGCCCATTCGGGTAGTTACAGCCATCACAGTTGTTGTTTCTTAGGAATTCCAGCGTCACAAAGTGATATTTTCTGTGGGTCGATGTCAGCAATGCTTCCACCTTGATGTGCTTACTATCACACTGTGTGTTGCTCACCAGATTAAGAGTGACCAACGAGATAGTAGATCAATAAGAGCATTAAATCCACAGCTGAGCTCATGTTTTAGGCTGGTATGATATGGGTTACTCTTTTTCAACTACAGTTTAAGTATCTTGGTGTCTTGATCTGGAGTGATGGGAAAATGGACAATGAGATGGACAGCTGGTTTGGTGCAGCATTCTATTGGTTGGTTGTGGTGTAGGGGGAGCTGAGTCACAAGGCAAAACTCTCAATTTCTCCATCTACACCCCAATTTCTTTATGGTCATGAACTCAGGGTGGAGACAGAACGAATGAGGTTAATGATGCAAGTGGCTGAAATAAACATCCTTTGAAGGGTGGCTGGGCTCAGCCTGAGAGATAAGGTGCGTAGTCTGGACAGGGGGCTTGAAGTACAACGGCTGCTTCTTGTAGTTTAAATGGGTCGGTTTGGGTGGTTTTGGCATCTGAGCAGGATGCCTACAGGACGCTTTCCTTTGGAGGTTTTTCAGACATGTCCAACTGATAGGAGACCCTGGGGTGGAGCCAGAACTCACTGGAGGGACTATATATCTCCTCTGGCCTGCACACTCATCGGGATCCACCAGGAGGAGATGGAGAGTGTGGCTGTGAAGAAAGGGTTCTGGAATACCTCTATTGGCGGGCTGCTACCACAAACTGACCGACATGGAACAGAATGTTCATTTCATACTCTTGTTGTGCTTCTAGTTGTTTCATTATTACTACAGTAATGACTTATTTTAAGTTCTGTCAACAAAACTCACTGCTCAATTTATTTATCTTTTACTGTAATTCATGCTTTCACAACAAAAGCCTGTCCAGAAATTGTAGCGAGTAGAACCGAGAAAAGTTTTTTTTGTTTTATCTTCCATCTGTCTTCGTGTAAACTTGTGGTTTGTGGCAATATTTGGAAAAAAAAATTCTTAAAAAGCGTGCAGTTCTGATTTTGCACACACGGATATTGTTTCCGTGTGTGCGAGTGTGTGTATGTGACCTACACCAGCCCTCTTTGAAAGACTAGCCTTTTACTCTTTATTTGCAACTAATACCTATATCCCATCAACACAAAGAAACACAAAGATGAAAAAACAGGCCGTAACGTTAACGAGCAGTGTAGTGATTTGTGTTCCATGCACCCAAGCCAGACCAGAGCCTTAAGAGTCCCGATAACCGAACACAACATAGCGGTGATCTCGCTCTGTTGTGTAATGAGAGGAAGAACTGGATTGATTTTGGGAAAGGTTCCAATAATTGTTGGAAGGATAAAGTTTTGAGCACATAGTGTTTTACCGTGATAGTTCATATTTTACTTAGTAGGGAGAGCTTTTTTATGAAAAACATAGAATGTTTCGTACATAATTATTCTAATTTCTGTTGTAAGTTAGTCCAAGCTTGTTGACTATGAATGAATGTGAGATTTATCTTGTAAATATCCTATTTTGCTTTAGTAGTTCATATTTCAGTCATTGGGGTAGCTTTTCTTTACAAAAAACATCATCTTGCAGACATAACTTAAAAACTATTTCCTGGTTTATCTTCTTTAAATTCTTAATTTTATACCCAAGTGAAGACAAATTAGATTGATAGTGGGAATGGTCAGTTATATATTTCTGGCACTAGGGGGGACATTATCTCCAAAAGTTTAAAGCCAAACTCAAACATTGGTGCGATTCAGGCCAGACTTGGTACATATGAATTGACTCGAAGATATCTGTCTTGTATAAATCATGTTCATATATTACTAACCTGCGTAGTTTTCTTCTTTTTTTTAACGAAAAACTCACGAACACAGCCTCTTAACTATTGACCCGATTTAGTCTAAATTTGGTGCATAACAATCAACTCAAGGAAATTTATATTGTTTGAACCGCGTTTCAATTTAATAAATCCTATTTTAACTTGTTCTTTAAAAAACATACTCCAGACATAACTTTACATTTATTTTGAGAATTTCAATCAGGACATTAGACTTTTCTGTCGGGGATGACAGCATAGGCCTAGTTCTGAATGAAGTCCTGTTGTTGTTGTCTTTTATTCTGAAGACGACAGGTAACCTGGATCATGTTAGAGTTTGGAATTAACCATCAGTTGAGGAGCAGGGTATTTAGAAACTTTACAGTGATTTACATCCGCGCAAATTTGATTAAATTATAATAGACTCTTTCCTGTATTCTGACCCATAGCTCCAGAAAGGGTTCTGGAAGTCGGTTCTGTAATTTCTGCATAATGATAAAAAGCCCAACAACATTTGATGCACTCTCTTGTGGTCTATGCCCAATCCATTCCCCAAAAATGGATAATCTTCCTGTATTTTTTGTATAATCAGTTGACAAACAACCAAGTGGACATGGGTTAAAACATTAAATATGATTTTCCATGTAGCTGTAGTTCACTCATGCTCCACCCTTCATCACCTCTTCTCCTCCTGGTCTTTTTGAATTCATATACTTCAAAATTTAATCAGACTTTTCAGCCTCAGCAGAGTCATTGGCCACCACCACCACCATTGTTTTGTGGTGGTCGTGGCTAATGGTGGGGGCACAATATAAATTTAAGCTCAATGAAAAAATAAATGCAAAATGAACATTGAATAATCACCTAAATAAGGAGTAAAAACATAAAGTATAAGGCATAAGCATTGCAAGTTTTTATCCTCAGGATGGATTGACCAACTTTAAGCAATTCTATGATTATCGGTGATTAGATGGACTTGCAATTAGTGACAAGAATGACAACAACTATTAATCTGACGATTTAAATGTAACCATATGGTGGTAAACATTATTAATCTAAATGAAGCAGCAGGCAATATGAGACTAGCATCGACAGGGAGAGAAGCTCACAAGGTCGCCACAGCGGCCACATGTGTTTGCTTTCCAACCGATTGTTGTAAAGCATCAAGAAAATAGTACTGACGCTACAATTTATTAACCAAGCTGGTTAAACTTACAGATGGTTAACATTAGCAGTTACAGTTAACACGTTGTAAGTGTCATAGTGAATGGGTTTTCAAAGGCAGGTGGCCATTAAGTATCCATTAAGTAGCTAAGACAGTCTTCAGTCTCTTATATAGATGTACCCTGCAGTAACTTTGAATACAATACAACTATAAAGGAACAATAGCTCAACTATAGGGGCATTCTGTATGCAAACATTTAATAGAAATAATGGTACAAAGCAGGGACATTTTCTTTATTAAGTATAGAATCTCTTTTAATTCATTTTAAATTTCAAAGACATAATAGAATAGAATAGAAGAAAAAAAACCTCAAGTCTCTCACATTCTATTTAAACCTAATTCCCTAATAATTAATCACCTCCTCTTTCAGCTTCACAGTATGTTTACCCATTACACTGGAACGCAACTTTATGGAGTAATTATGCATTATGCTCCACTGCTCAGTGGAACACCTTCCAGACGGCATCGAGAGTCGAGGCACTCCACGAAGCAAAGTCAAACTGACTCATGCAGTCACTGACTCTTAGTCTCTGTTCTGTGTTTGCTTCATTACATACTTGTTAACCAAATATTCTGTTATTTTTTTCACTTGTTCATGATCAAGGAACTGATGAGGAATTTGTACATTTCAAATGTAATTCCTTTTTATTATATCTCCCAAAAAGTGTTTTTGTGATAATTCAGTATCTCAAAAACATTTTCATGAATCATTTTCAAATTGTATACCCCAATTGACCTCAGTGAGAGGAAGAATTGGTATGATTTTGGGAATTGTAGGTTGTATATTTCCGACGCCGTACAGAGAGTTTTACCTCCAAAAGTTCTTGGAGAGACAAGATCCTTGGTCTGGGGTCCTTCTTGGATGGTCTCCCAGAACTCCATGGGTTAGCAAACAGTACTCTGACTGCTGTTAGGTACCAGGATAAAACTCAGACCCACCATCAGACTTTACACTGGTCCAGTGGACACTGGGTTCCCCCTGGTCCAGGACAATGCCCGGCCTAATGTAGTCAGAATGTGTAGGCAGTTTCGGGAGGATGAAGGTATTGATGTGATTTACTGGTCCTCTTGTTCCCCGAACCTGAATCCACCTGAGAACCTCTGAGATGTTATGTATCGCTGCATCAGACACCACCACCATTGACCACAGACTGTCCAGGAGCCCTGATCCAGGTCTGGGAGGAGATCCCCCAGGACACCATCCTCCATTTCATCAGGAGCGTCCCCAGACGTTTTCAGGAGGTCCCTCTGGTCTGTGGGGCTCAAACACACTCCTGGGTCACATTATGAGTTGTTGTGAAATTCACTGGAGCTGGATCAATCTGTGATTTCAGTTTCTCACTTTGATTTTTGGTTTTATTTAGTACAGCCATTAATGGTTTAATGATTTTGATTTCCATTGATCGTTCTTGCATAATTTTGTTCCTAGTGTATATCAATAAAGATTTTCAACTTGATGTTTGTTTCATCGAGAGCCGGACTGTTATTGAAGTGTTCCCTTTATTTTTTATTTTATTTATATATATGTAAATAAATACAACTCATAATGTATTTATTTACATTTATACACCAATGCATTATGATTTACTGTAATAAATCATAATTTACCCACTCGTGGGAGAAAAAAAACACTTATTTTGGACATCATAACTTCACATTGAATTTTTTTGAGTTTGAGTTTGATGTCTGAAATCTCAGCTTGACATGGTAATCACATTTTATGCTATGTGCCATCTTTTCTTTCTTTTTTTTATATGTCCTGAATTAGTAATTTCCTAATTATTGGTTCCTAGTCATTCATCCAGTCATTGAAGATGTTTGTTTTCAGTTGAGCGGTAATAAAGGAAAAAGTCAGTCCTTTAATATGCCCTCCTACCAATCTAGACTATGACTCATATCTAAGCCTCACTGCAGAGACTTTTATGTGCTGTGAATACATATCAAGACCACAATCCTAAACACCTCAGTCCTACACCTCAGCATGAGAGTAACAGCCACCTTTTAGAATAAACTGTTTTCACAGGAGCATTAATGAACATGAATTGTAGCTTATGAGGCATACTCTGTATTAACTCATCGATTGTAATCCATGGATTCTTAGATTGTTTTCTGATTATCCATTCGCATTTCCCTTTTATTGGTTATGAAAGAAGACAATGTTAAAATTCACGCACTCGTTTGAATATATATCCTTTATGTCATATACGGTATTATCTTTCAACCTTGCAAAATATTTTACTTTTATCTTTTAAGGCTGCAAAGTTGCTCTGTTATTGAGTGTGTTTGAGGAGGGAGGGGGAAGGCTCGCTGACCAACTGAAACAACTGTTGTTTGACGTCATAGATTTATTTTTAGAAGCTAATATATGGGTGTGGAAGTGCCTTTTCATGTTAGAATCAAAATACAAACACAAAACATAGACACACTGATGCAACCATGTGCACACAGGCAGACAATTGTGGGGGTGTGTTTGTGTAGTCAGATGAGAGCTTTTCTCCAAATAGCATAAAAATGCATATTCAAACCTGCCAATGAGCAAAATTTATTTGAACACAAACTGGTATGCAGTAACTCAGAGAGGTTGTTAAGTTCAAGCTATATAGAAAGAAGCTCAAATCTGCAGCTGCGTGAACGTGGAAGGAATTCAGGCATGTGTGTCTGTCGATGTGTGTAAGACATTAGTAATGACTTCACAGAGGTTCAACGTATTAACTGGGATCATCGACTTGAGTGTCGGTTTGTCTCTGACATCCAAGAATCTAACGTCAAGAGAGGTTACACCTCTCTCTCGAAACATCTGCAGCCGGCAAAATATATTAAACAATGATTTTGTTCAAACGAGTGGTTGGAATAGCATGCATTGTGATGCAGACTATACAATCTAATATCAAACACAGTTTTCCACAGAGTATTAACGCATGCATAAATGTGAGATACAGTGATGATATAAAGGGATTCCATGAGAAGCCATCTAAAATGTGTGAATAGTATTGTAAGTTCTGAGATCTGTCAAGAGCTGAAAGTATAACTTGACAGAATTTGGTTATGATCAGTTTTATATTTCCGACACTAGGGGTAGCTTTACCTCCAAACATTTCCGGGCCATAGTTTCTCAAGCTGGTCTGATTAATAGCAGAACCCCTCTGTTGATATTGAAAAAAAATAATAATTATCTCGTGGCCACAACTTAATAACTTGTCAGTACAAGTTATTATCTCGTGATCAAAACTTAATAACTTCTGGGCATGAGTTATTATCTCGTTGCCATGACTTAGTAACTCCTTCCTATGCATTATTAGCTCATGGGATG
Source organism: Lophius piscatorius (assembly GCA_009660295.1). Taxonomy (NCBI): domain Eukaryota; kingdom Metazoa; phylum Chordata; class Actinopteri; order Lophiiformes; family Lophiidae; genus Lophius; species Lophius piscatorius. The sequence continues at coordinate 21,696 of VRLP01003026.1, forward strand.
AGATAGTTGTGGCTGTAGTAGTAGGTGATCTTGGGGCGTAGGAACCTTTGTTATGTGTTCCACCGGGGACATATTAATGAAGTGCCCAAGATAACATTTCCGATGTTTGGGTTTCATCTCCTGTGTAGGTGCATATATCCCAATCCTGTATATTTATGGACAATAGAACATGATGTCAGAAGTCAAGACATTTCCAGGAAATTAAGTTTTAAATTTGGAGTTTTTTCTCTCCACAGCCGGCTTCCGGTTGCCATTTACACATAGCATATATGTGGTATTAGCCCAGCCAATATCCAAAGGGGCAGGCAAAATACAAAGTCAGTTACACAAGCAGAGGTCAGAACCGACAAACACTGGAAACACTCTTGGATAAAACGCTGGAACGGTCAACACGAAGGAACAACACGATCTGGTACTTGAGGGCAGGGGGGCAGAGATTAAACACACTGGAAGGCAGCGGTCAACAAGACTCTGGTGTTCACCGTCTGACAGGACAGGATGATCACAGAGACAGGGAGCAACAGGAACATCAGGGAGCTAGAAAACGAGAGGAATGTGAGTCCAAAACTGGAAACAATGTGGAATATAAACAACTATTGACGACACAAGACTTCTTGTCGTGGCCATGATTTATAATCTCGTTCCCAGTCGTTCCCTCAACTGTCTTAATTTGTGGGAACAATCTATTAAGTCGTAGCCACACGATTTTTTTTTCTTCTTTAATGTCACCAGAGGTGTCTCCGTTGATTTAGTCCAAACTTGATTCATACTAATAAACTCGAGGAGATCTATCTCGTACGTATTATACTTTATTCTAGTGGTTCATATTTTACACACTAGGGGGAGCTTTTTTTATGGAAAACACTGTTTGTAAGACAGAACTCAAAAATGATTTTCATGACTCATTTTCACAGTAGTTAGCGTCTGCCTCACAGGAAGAAGGTACCGGGTTAAAATCTACCTCTGCCAGAGTTTGTGGGTTCTCCCCGTGTCTGCATTGGTTTTCTCCAGGTACTCCGGCTTTATCCCACACTCCAGGAACATACAAGGTAGCTGAATTGGCGACTCAAAGTTGCCCGTAGGAGTGAATGAGAGCATGAATGGTTGTCTGTCTCTATGTGTCCGCCCTGTGCTGAACCTGGGACTTGTCTCCAGTCTCTCTCCTTGAGTCAATTCATATGCAACAAATTGGGACTAAAACGGCCTTTCCCATAAATAACCCAGGACTCTCTCGCACTAACATGACTGAAATGTAAAGCTGAAATTCATCCTAGAAATTGTCTTCAAATAATGTCCGGAAAAGAGTGTTTTTCATAAAAAAAAAGGCCCCCAAATGAGTGAAATATGAACCATTAAAAGAAAACGTGACATTTAAAATATAGACCACTTAAAGTTGATTTGTTTGTACCAAGTTTGGACTAAATCTCAACAATGGTTGAAAAATTACGGCCTGAAAATGTTTGGAGATAAAACTCCCCTTAGTGTCAGAATTATATAACCAATCTCTCCCTACATCAAACCAATTCTTCCTCACACTAAGGTCTATGTGGGTACAGAATTTGCAAATGGTCCATGAAATAGTTCTTGAGTTCTGTCTGGGCAACAATGTTTTTTTGGAAAACATCTCTTCTTAGTAGATAAAATATGATTAATGCTAGATAGACCTCCTTGTGTCATAAATATGCGCCAAATATCGACAAAATCGGACCAAGGATTAGAATGTTAAGTTTGAAAAACTGTATTTTTCATAAATCCCCCCCCTAGTGAGTAAAATATGAACTATTCAAATAAAACAGTGTCACAGATATACAACCGCACTTTCCCAAAACAATCCACATCTTCCTCGCACTAAGGCCAATGTGGGACCTTGAGTTCTCGCGCTAGCACGAACGATCTGCGGCAATTCAGTTGTCATTGTGTGACCCACCAACAGGTGCTAATTAGCAAAAGTGTGGATTCTTCACAATTAATGATGCTTGTTGTGAGGATTATCAACTCCAGACACGCAAAAGGACTGCAGCATCCGCTGTTCACATATTAACTATCCGAGGTTGATGCTGCGTATGGAGACATGCTCCTGCATGCTGCAGTCGTCTGGATGAGTCGAGGCAAAGATATGTATTGATTATCATTATTTTTATTAATTTATAAGTTGTCAATTCATTCAAAGTCAGAGTGAGTCTTTGGATCCCTCAGCGCTGAAATGGGGGACTGAAACACTTCCCAAACCTTGAAGGAATGGCCCAGAATGAGGGAGGCGCTACGCCTGAACAGTTTTGTGCCCATTTGGTTAGAGTGGGTGATGATTTTGTCAACTGTTTTCAGAAAAAGACATGCCATGGAGGACAAATTCATCAGAAATCCTTCTCCTTCCAAATGAGATACAGACTGTATCTGTCAAGTTGCAGGGTGCAATGTCTTTACTTAGAAATAATTGAGCTGCAGAGTGATATCGAAATGCAAGCCAAGGAGAGGGGCAGCAACACATGAGGAGGAGAGGAAAAAAGTTCCTCTCCACTACTCATGTGCGCTGAAAGTAAATGCCTTCTTTAGATCTGTGTATATCTGTCAGAAGTCATTTTCCCAGATGAAAATAATAAAAAACAAAGCACAGCAGCAGCCTGACAAATGGACTTCTCGCTGACTGTGTGAGACCAGGTGTCTCCATTAGCTTAACTACAGAGCACTAACTGACGGTCTGCCGTCACAGCGTCGCACTGAAGTGAGTTCGATTTCACATTTCCATATTACCGTTTTCTCACTTTACCTAAACTCTGCTCAGTGGATAACTATTGCAGTCATTCAAATAATTAATTATATATATTATATAATTAATATCTACTATTAAAAAATTTTAATTGTTATGACCGGTTGTAAAAAAACGAAAAAATTATATAAAAACAATAGTTGTATTATTTCATATGATAATATTTGTTTTGTTTCATTTTTCTTTTAATTTGGAATAGATGTTGCACACAAAAAGTAATCTTGACTTGAAAGGGACCAATATTTAATTGTAAAGGAAATATTATTTTACCACCTCTTCTCGTCCTTTGTGGAAGGGGACCAATTGGAAGCGAGAAGGAGATGTTGTGATGGGAACCTTCTGTAAGTGATGCTGATCCCTACAGGTGACACATCACACACAATCACATCATAATTGACTTGGTCATAAAGCAAAGTGAGTGTTCTTTCAAGGATTTCTCAAGGTTTCTGACAGCCTACAACCTGTTGATGTCTGTCTGGTGAAGGACATAGAATTTACTCAGAGAAAAGATCTATATGTTACGTCTGCAACAGAATGCCTGGCTTGTAGTCTAAACGTGTGATGTTTCATAAAGAAATAGTCCACATAAGTTTCCAGCAATGGAAGAATGAATAAAGACACACGGGTCTAACCAGTTCCCTCCCCAGTGTGAACTCCAAAGTTTGCTTCCTTCACACCTGACACCAACTCCTGCCATAACCAGGAGCCTCTTTTCTGAGGAACATCGCTAGTTTTAAAAATAACTCTTCATAACTTAACAGTCTCCTGTCCGCTGCGCTCCATGGAGGCCCTGCTATCCTACAATACTGGACCGGGGACTCGGCTATTGGGCGCCCAAGACTGAACCTTCACGGAGCTCCAGGTCCAAAGAGGCTTCACAGTGCATCAGAACAATGCGGTATAAAAAACGGTGTGGTTATCCTTTGCTGGTCCAGTAAGGGGCACCGTTTGTAGAGGAGCACATGCTGATTTTAACAGCAACCTTTCTGCACATTTCGCTCCAAACAATATTTAAATAGCAGTGTCAAATTTTTAAAGTCCCTTTTTTTAAAAATAATATTTAAAGCAATATTTAAGAACTTTGTCATATTTTGCTTTCTAAATGTCTAAATATTAGATATAAATATAAATGCTGAATCTGAGTACTTAGAATAAAACTAAATATTTAGCTAAAATGCCAATTTACACTGATGTAGGCGGAAATACCAAAATAAAGCTTGACGAATAAAAACCAATTCTATACAAATACAGCTCCAATTTGAGCGGTTTCTGAGCTAGTTCTGACCCATGTCTAGTCTAGCCGGTTCTTCGCATTGACACCGCAGAAGGAATGGCCTTTGCACCTTAAAACAGATGTCTAAAAGCAACCAAAAGCTCTTTTTTTTTTCTCTTGTCTTTTTCCCCCAAAACTTTATTCACTGGTCACAACGGATAAAGGACCTCCAACAGATTCAAACATGAACAATAAAATACAAAGAAGAGAATACTGAAATAAATTACAAATAATACAAAAAAACAAAGAAGGGGCACATCACCTGCCAAAAACTGGTGTTTAAGAGTAACCAAATGCTAGCTGGGTTAAAAGCAGGAAGCAGGGATGTCAGAGACTGGGAGTGGGGGTTTTCGTAGCAATCCAAAAGTATTTGTCCGCCATGTTTGAGATGTCTGGGTCAGCAAACGTTGGTTCTACCTGAAGTAACAAAAAACATTAACAACCGTAACAACTTAACCTAGTCATTTTCAACATTTTTGTTTTGTTTTTCAACCGTTTAGAAAAGTTAAATGTTTTTTGGTTCTTCAGGTAGAAGCTGGTTTGCTAAAAAGTTTTTCCTACATCGAGCTTTTAATTTGGTAATTCTGCCTTTGTCAGTATACATTTGCATTTTATCTAAATATATAGAGTTATATATAATATTTAGATTTAACACTAAGACTTTCCTCTGTTCCTCAATCAGCGCCCTGTCAAACCAGTGTCGGACCTTTAGGTGACAACTCATGTCAGCCTGACTTCTTTCATTGTCTTGTACCCCTGTGAAACATGAATGCTACTCTCAAAATGGTAATTATGAAGGAGAATGTTAGGTCAGTCTGAGTTGAAGCACAACCTGTTGTGAAAAAAAATATTTTAAGTCTACCTGTGAGTGACATGAATCCCACTGAGATGCTGTTGGTGGGCATGAAAATAAATAGAATAGAAGTTTATGCTCAGGAACTCTTCAATACTGCTGCACCACATCAGTTCGGCAAAGAGGAGCTGGCAACAATTCCAACACAGTGATGTCAGAGACCGATCTCCAATTATCAAAGCATTTGGTTCCAGCTGTTGTTAGTAGAGGCGTCACAACCAGCTATTAAGTCAAGCGGTGTGAATACTTTTTCATGCTGGTGATTTGGCTCTGGGATAAGCTTCTTGCCTTATTGAATAAAATTATGATTAAAAAAAAAGTGTTTTATGTTAACTTTGGTCTTGTAGATTCTGCACAGTTTAGAATGAGATAGAGAAGAATTTAGAAGGGGGTTCAATACTAGTTTCACGGCACTGTCGGCTCAAACCGGCATCCACAGTAATACGAGATTCACAGGTGAGAGCGTTCCATATCACATAAAAGAGAAATACATCGGCCAGATGCATTTACAGCCATTCAGAAAGCAAGGACCGTCTAGAAAGAAAAATAAGTGAGTCATGACTTCCTTTGTCTGCCATATATCGGGGGGGTTCATCTCAAACAGTGTAGAAGCCATACATAGATGTCTAAAAATGTCTAAATGGCATCACACCCACACACTCACACACACACACACACACATACAACACAGATATGTGCATTTTAATTGTCTGGTGGCTTGAAGTAACTCAAAGTGAATATTTGATTTGTCAATAGATTTTTTTTTCTTCCCCCAGGCTATGAATAAAATGCTTTAATTATTGATGTACTGACGTCAGATGTCCGCTTGAATGTTGTATGTGGTGCAGACCTCTTTCTCCAGGCGAGCTACTTACCCCACCCTCAACCTAACAGCAACCCGCACACCACTGCCCCCAACCCTCCCCCTACAGACAACCTCACACTCCCCTAAGCTGAACATCCTCTACCTGACATAAGGAGAATTCAAACATGTTGCAGACGGGCTTTAACCAATTGGAAGGTGATGAATTCACTAATTTTGTTCGTCTGTATGTTCCACCCCTCCCTTCCATTCACTGCAACCCTCCCCACCACAGACTTGTCTGTGCCACCATTGCTGCTACCCTGTAGAGCATCTGGTATCTCTCTTCAAATGAGTCTCAGAATTGGTTGTATAAACTCCATGTATATAAAGAAACGTGGAGTTCTAGATTTTGTGGTCAATGCTGGAAAACATGTGAAATTACTGGGGGGGGGGTTTCTTTGTATCTCTTTAAAAGATGTGTCATGTGTGTCAGTCAGTTTTTGATTGTTGCTGATTTTTTCAGAAATTGAAAGCTAAAGGCCTTTCAATTATATCCTTTTTTCCCTTGAAATTTATTTAGTTTATTCAATAAATTTCCTGTCTTTTGCCTTTTTTTCGATAGAGGCAGCTGATGAATGAGAGAAAATTAAAGAGAGACAGAGGATATGACATGCAACAAAGAATCAAATCCCCTTCTTAGCAAATGAAAGAAAACATGGAATATCTGAAATGTTTGCTTGAAAAGTTACTTTCACCGAAATAGCTCATTTTGATTGAACATTATTCTATTAAAATATTATCATTTCAGCTCTGCTGTGACCAGAAACCTGTCTACATTCAAATTTGAAATAAAAAATGATCTTTTTATTATATGTAATTTTACCCATCAGTGCCGGCTGACTGCGACAAAAAGTACCCAAGGTCGGTAAAGTGAGAAAGGTTTAAGGTTTTTTTTGTTTCTGTGCAGTTGCTCAAAAATATTTTAATTGTTAATCTGCCTGTGATGAGTGAATCATCGCGGGTCAAACTTGCCAACCTCGATCCATCACTTAGAGTATATCCTACATTAATGAGCTCCTTATCAGCATAAACCTACGCTGCTGAGATACAGAGGCATTTGCTCTCTTGACCTGAACATGATTAGGTCTGGATGATATAAAAGGATGCTTCTCTGTTGCACTCATCTTCATCTAACTGTTAGTGCTGAGGAAAAGCTTGATTCAGAGACAATACACAATATATGATTCACCAAACTGTGCTATTGTTCTAGCATTATCAATACAAAAGCACATATTGCTATATCAGAATATCCAGGATTCTAAAAAAAAAAAAGAAAACAACATTTTTCACCTCAAATATAATGAGAAACTTTGAGACTTCTCTTCTAGGCTACATGTTTATTCTTTAGCATTATTCCTCAACTACATATGAAAACACGGAAAGCGTTTGCCATCATTAGTTATAAAACGTTTCATGCTTGATGAGTACCCAACCTAAAGAGTGGAGAGAGAGAGAGAGAGAGAGAGAGAGAGAGAGAGAGAGAGAGAGAGAGAGAGAGAAAGAAAGAAACAGGCATAGATAGCACTGGCGTATGCGATGGATGTGAAGAGATCCTCTTGAGGAGGCGGAGGGATGGAGGGAGGCAGAGGCACATTGAAGCAGATGCAGAGAAATGTGAGAGGGTGTCAGTGAGACTGGTGATGACGCGCTCATGGCTGCGGAGAGCTGGCGAGGCCGCGGCCCTGGCTCTGACTCACCTCATCCCCACGGGGCCTCCTGGTTGACGTCACTCAACGTGCGCTGTGGCATTTCTCTGCTTCAACTTCTTTGTGAGCAGCAGCCACACTTCAGCCTTTCTCACATCTGAGAAAGTCTGTGCCATCTATAGAGATGGAAGGATAGATAGATAGATAGATAGATAGATAGATAGATCATCCCTGTGAACACAGTGTTTCAATGTTGTTTACAGCATTTACTTCCCCATGAACACACAACCAAAGGTGAAAATATTACCAGTAGGATACATAGCATACAACTTACATACGTGTTTTTAGAATTACAAAAATATATTATGTAGAAAACATTGGATTGAGAGAAGTATATCAATGGTGTAAATGATGGTATGTACCCTGCAGTATATTCCATCATAGTGGTGTTGATTAAGAAATATCTTGTCTTCGTATCAATTGAGGAAAAGGAATGGAGTATTCGTCTCATTGGTCTTTCTTAGATATATTTGTTGCTTATTATGTTTATTACAGGCAGATCTGTTATAACAGAGAAGATCCCAGCACAATCAGGTGCGAGTCTCATTGCTTCCTAAGGCCTTTTTTGGTAGGTACCAACTACTGTAGACCCGGATCACTCAACAAGAACTGTAGTTTTTTGAGATACTCCAGCTATCACCTTTCATATAGCTTCTTGACCCTTATTTTAGTCACCCTGATCCTAATGCTTGCACATTTTTCCTGCTTCCATCCCTTCAGCTTTGAGGACAAAAGGCTCTTTTGCACCCTATTGTATATGAGCCATAATCAGTCACTTCACCTGTGGGAGGTTATAATGTTATAATCTATACAGTGAGACACAGTCATGTCTAATTTTTTTTTATCTTAGAATTGGTTATTTATTTATGCAACAAGTGATTTAATGATCACAGTTTGACTAATGATTATTTAACCCCCCGGTCGGGGATATTATGGAATCATCATCATCCCATCTGCCGCCACTGATCCTTCTTGTTAATGAGAAAACTCAAAAACTGTCATGGATCCCTTTCAAATTTTAGCAATAGACATTAGTGTGAGGAAGAACTGGAGTGTTTCTGGGAAAGTTAGGTTGTATATTTCTGACACTAGGGGGAGCTTTATCTATAAAATTGTCAAGCCGTAATTTCTCAACTGTTGGTTCCAATTTAGTCCAAACTTGGCTCGTATGATTTGACTCGAGAAGATCTATCTTGCATGCCTTGTGATGTACTCTAATACTTCATTTGATTTGAGGAATTCATTCATGGGGATTGCTTGTACGATGCAGGGGCTTGGGGGCTGTTTGGGGTTATACTCTTGCTTTCGGAGACGATATCAGATAACTGTTTTGTTTTTTTGTTATCGCTAATATTGCAAATCGCATATCCCATTTACGAATCTAATCATTAATAATTTTTCAATTTAGGGAGCTTTTTTTTTCTTGCACGAAACATACAATGGAAATAACTTCAAATTAAATTTGGGAGTTCAATCAGGGGGAAGGCTTGTACAACGATGAGGATTGGGGACTTTTCGGGGACGTACCCTTGCAATCGGGGACGAGAGAGTAGATCTAGTTGTTTAGGATGTACGAGTTTGAACAAATGGAAATAATGTCACTAATATACTTATTCTAGTTTTAACCTATAGAGTGGGAACATAAACACACAGACAACATGGTATAATACCCTAATTATTTGGTTTTGTTTATTTTTGAGTCAGTTTCACCGTATGAAAATCTGTTAATTAACATATGAAATGTGTGACATTTAATCAACTAATGTTAAGTAACTTATTCAAGATCAACCCTTGTTTTTACTTAGCTATTTTGTCCTGAATGGGGAAGTAGATGTTAAAGTCTGTTTCAGAATGATCTCTATAAATGTTAATTTCAAAAATGATGATTCGCCATGATGGCTAAATGCTGCAGGCGACGAGTTAGTGTTCTGAGTGTTATAAATATAAACAACCATGAATAATGTTTTTTGTAATGAGCTAAAAAATCAGACACTGTATCTCCTAATTACGAGATCTTTTCTCGTAATTACTCGTGTGTGTGTTGCACAGGGTTATGGGATATTTTGGATAGTGTTGACACAGGCTGACTTGCGTTGTAGCCTCTGTGACATGGCTGAGAAGCGGAAAAAACATGTAATTATATTATTGTCTGGTTAGAGATAGTATTCATATGAATATTGTCTGGTAATAGATGCATTAATTTAGTTAAAAGTACATTTTAAACTCAGATCTGTCCTAACATTACCAGAACCACCTGTGTTATATTGTGCAGTCTCCCTTTTGTTAATAGCGCTGACCCGTTAAGGCTTGCCTCCATAAAACCTCCGAAGGTGTGTTGTTGTATCTGGCCTGAAAACCATATTGGCTCCACAACCACACACACAGCAAGCTGTGATTCTAGTATGTTCTGGCACCGATCAGTACTTCATCAGCCATTTTTTTAAATGATGGGTGTGTCCCATCAGAAACCGGATTAATAGAATGTGTTAATTTGAATGTCCTCAAAGTTGTATGTTCGTGTCCACACACTCTCCTCTCTGCCTCTACATGTAGAAGAGGTGAGCGGTCTACTCACCATAGAAGGTCTCCTGCACGACGTGTTTGTGTAGAGCTGCAGCAGCATTAGGATGTCTCAGGTCCCCGGAGATTCAACACAAATGTTGCTAGAACAGGATGTATTTACTCTAATCCGGGAAGTGGTGGGCTCTAGTAATATAATCACAGGCTAAAAGCAGGATAAAAACTTCATATAAGCCTAGAGTATAAAATTAGAAAATGTTGCTATAATTGGCTGTACTTTGCAAATGAATGGATAATCTTCCACTGAACATCATGGAACTGAATATGAAACATATACGGTTTCATATACTGTTTGTAGATGATTTAATTCTATCTCTGCTGCTCCACACTGCTTGGTATGGATTGTCACAAAACACTGTATGAACTATCATAGAAGCAGGAAAACAATCTCAGGCTAGGGCCAAAGAACGTTGGTCAGTTCAGGGAAGGAGAAACATTTTGACATACATCCTCAAAAAGTCGAGGATATTAGGGAATCGTCATCAGAAGATTGGTCATGCGCTCTAACTCAAAAATAATTTTATGGCTTTTGCTCAAATTCTATAACCCCAAAGACCTCAGTGCGAGGAAGAATTCAGTTGATTTTGATAAAGGTAATTTATATATTTCAGCCATTAGTGGAGCTATATTTCCAAAGTAGTCGGGCCATGATTTCTCAACCTTTGGTCCGTTTTAGGCCAAATTTGGTGCATCTCAATCGACAGGAGGTGATCCATCTTAGATGTACTCTATTTATCATATTTTACTGTAAAGGCTCATATTTTACTCACTATGGTGTGATTTTTTATTATGAAAAAAAGCATTTTTTGGATATAACTTCAGATTTTATTTGAGGACTGTAATCAGGAGAATGCTTGTACAATGCAGGGGACTAAGGGCTCTTTGGGGATATACCCTTTGTTAGCTTTTTCCTGTTCGGATTCCAAACCGTGGTCGGTGAACAGGGGAGACATTCGTTTCTTGACTCCAGGGCCGAAGTTTCTCCTTCGGGAGTAACCCTTTTACTCTTTACCAGGGCAGTAACACACCACACCGAAGATTTCACTTGCTTTTGGGAAGCTGTAGCCTTTATTTTAGAACACTTTATCTGCTGTACATATGCAACATCACTTAATCTCTCCAAAACTCTCTGCTAACTCCATGTTTTTCCCGCAGCTCTCCCTCCTTCTTGCTCGGCCACTCCCTCATACACAGACAGTGACTCTTAAAGGGGCCATGCACTCTTGCAACACTACCCCCACTCTGGATGGCAGTTATATCATAATTCCACTCCAGCACAGTAACATATCAATGTGCAACATATGGATTTACAGTCCTCATCTGTAACAGTCCATTTTTCCTTTGGACGATTCAGAGTGTATTTTGTGTGACATTTGCAGGAGTGTAACATTACCTTACAACCAAATAAATCACTTGTAATAAGAAACCAAAATATGGACATAGTGCCGGGTCTAATCCAGCTCCTACACCCCAAGGATTTTTTTTTTTCAAATTAACATAAAATATTAGCAACTGCTTAACAATAACAACTGCTAACTTGAACTTCACTTTCTCTTTAACATTGGAAATGTCTCTTGAACCCTGAAATTGTCCAATAGCCCTCAGTGAGCCACCCACTCACCATACCTGGCTGGTGGTATCTGATGGCGGCGTGGTCTTTGTTGACGTGGATGCTGGCAAGCTTGCCCTGCCACTCCACCCCCACTATCCTGAAAACTCCCCGGGACAGCAAAGCCCTCAGCATAGGAAGCTAACAGGCAGCCAGTGGCATCAGCCGAATCCGCCGAAAAATCCCCATGTGGGCAGGGTGAAATGGGTTGGCGCAAGGTGTCTCTACAGCAGCAGTAGACGGGATGCCTGGTTGGTGTAACTTCAATGGGAAAGCAAGAGTCTGGTGATTGTGCATATGTGGACATGGGATGTTGGCCACGCTGTCTTCACGGCAACAACCGTACATGTTGGCATTAACGAATGGGTTTGTGCCTGAGACCTCAGGCTGAGGGGGCTCATATGTCATCCCTGTCCCCGCTCGCCACACTTTAACCGGCTCCTCTTCACAGATAAAGGGGTTGGAATGTCTGTTTCCCTCTCTTGTCACTCCCAGATCATCTGCCCTAATTTCTTTTTCATTTCATTTCATCATCAGGCCCAGCAGTTAGCGTCATGAAAGGGTGGGAGTGGCTAATAACTTTTCCAAACAGGTGTTCTTCCAACGCACTTCTGTTAGCTCTAGCCATGTTAGCTTTGCTTTTTATCCAGATGAAAAGTTAGCTAGTAAAATGTCTCATTTTATTTCCCTGGTAACTGCTCACCACTGGTATTTTGTCGAGTGAGCATGCCACTTCGTGGTCGCATTACAAACTTTATACCTCACAGTTTTTTATAAACATTTCAAAGGTGTAATGGGAGGTCATTATTGTTTTGTCTCAGAACCAGCAGTTGATGTGACCTATTATGACACATTTATCATGGTTGTTGTCCAGGAGCAATTAGTAGCTAACTCAAACGAGACAAAAAAAAACTGAAAATGTCATCCAGTTGGGCGAGACAGCGCGAGGCTCTAAACCTCTGAGCAGAGGACAAGTCCAGGGTTGTTTACAGAAATGTACCGTTACCACTCGAGCTACTAGAGTGCCTAGTATCATTTGACACAAAATCGGTCACTCATAGGCGGGACATGTACACATTTGACTTTCTCTCAGACTCTCACACACTCAATCCTCCGAAATATCAGATCAGCTTTTCATCGTCTCACTAATTCATGCAACTCTCTATACCAAATACATTATAGGTTCAGCCTCAGCGCTGCTGTTTGGACCAGCAGTGTTAATGATCATGTAGAAAAGTGCCTTATCATAAAAAAAAGTTTGGCTTTAACTTGGTTTGTAAACTGCGACAAGAGGCAGCAGCAACACCATGTTGTACGCGCCGTTTTAGTACAGTAAGAAAGTCAGTAATACTCGATGAAAATAAAAGATTTCTTTCTTTATTTACTTTCGAAATCTTTAAAGATTTTTTAAAGTAAACTGGCATGTTACTAAATAAAAAAACACCAAAAATAGTAACTCGATACGTATTTAAATTTAAGTATCTGTACTTGGTCTGAAAAAATAGTGTAGCTTTAGTTTTAAAAATGTAGCAGCATAAGGCTACATTTGAAGAAGAAGAAGAGAGGGGGGGTCATCTCTGACTTTATTTAAAGAAATATACATCTATTGTCTTTCATGGTGGTGGAAGTGGTCCAAATGAAGACAGGTTGCCACAATCCACTATGCTCATATAGTTATACTAATGCCTTTGTTTCCCAACATTTAAAAGTCAAGTTTAGGCCTTAAATCTGATTCAGTTGTTGCTCATTAGGTAATTATAGCAGTTTTGCACTAAAAACACTCCACCTTCCATAACTGGGTTTGTTCATGTGTATCAATAGAGATGGCTATAAACATAAATCTCCAATGATTTGACTAAAGCATTAAGACTAGAATTAATCCAGATATAAACATAAAAAAAAAATATGTAAGACTGCAAAAGAAGGTGGAAAAGGTGGCCTGGCTTCTCTAGATTGAAGGTAAAGGATTGGTCTTTCCACATAATTTTGTTGTTTAGAATTAGATTGCCTTTATTGTAATTGCAAAGCTGTACAACCAAAGAAGATACAATTAAACGATATTAATCACTGCTTAAAATGTATTTGTGTAAGTCGGGGTAATCATAGAACACGGCTATCAGTCAAAACCGATCAGTCATTCATAATATAGATGAAATTTAGGGGGTTTGAAAGGATTTAGACTGAGATATACTTTCTTGTTCCCAAATCGGGAAGTGAGTAATTACAGCAGCAGGTTGTCACTCCCACATAGGAAAATATAGCTAATAAAGAATGTGGATTTAAAAAAGATACCAAAAATGTACAATAACACCACACTATAAATATGCAGTATTATATGAAGCATAAAAAAAACAGATTTAAACTAAGACAAAACACTCAAATAGAAATATAAACTGTTAACGTAAACATAGAGTAAAAGTCAACTAGATACAGAATTAGTGTGCAAGTTGCATGTTGAAGAAAATAAAATTTTCCATCCTGAATTGACCCTCCCCTTTCTAGATAGGTAGTTGATATAGCCACACTAGAAAAAAAATCAGAAAACAGGTTTGGCACAGTGTTTTGGTTGCCCCCAGCTATTTTAATGAAACACCGTTTGGAACTTACAGAGATCTTCATCAGGCATCAACTCACCATCACAAAGCAGAACAGGCATTATGTGGACACTGACACGTTACCACTCAGGTGTTTGTGATCTACTTGATTGGAAGTCAATCAGGTCTCACAGCTGGACCAATCATGTGAAAAGGGGATAATGAGCAGGGAGGCGGCCTCAGCAAGATTCTAAGAGAGACAATCAAAACAGATTTGTTGAGATGCGTGTAGAAGTAAAGTAGGCTTGTCAATAATACTTGAACAAATATTTAGAGAAATAATAATTTGTTTATTGGTTTTGTTTGACGCTTCCACAGCCACTTTACAAAAAAGGTTTAAGATCAAAGTCTAAATTGAATTCAATTCATTTTTAAAATCTAGAATAAATTTCTTTACAAAAGGATTTGGGTGATGTCCCCTCCCCTGTCCTGCGGTTTTCAGATCTCCAATCCCAATGTATCTCAGTGTGGATGGGTTGTGTTCCAGCAAGTTAAAATGTTTGGTCATTTGTACAGCTATGTTCTGAAATAAGAATATTGAGACAGCGTGTTGTTTTTTGATTTTGGACATTTGATCATATAGATAAGGTTTTTTTGTGTTACAGGCAATGATGCCCTTTATAGTGAGTTTTCTACCGGAATGTGGATGAGTATAAGAGTGACATTTGAAGGTAAAATTACATTGTGCTCACTGTGTAAACATGTCATTTCCATGTGGGATGGCTGATAAGAAATGAGTAAACATGAAACACGTTGTGAAATGTTGTTTACACCAATACGTGTATTTAAATTGGTGATTATGGGTCACATTTGGCAAATTGAAAACAAATGTATCTTTTAGCTTCATGGTAAAATTAAGTTGTATGAAAACAAATAGCTAGATAAATTACACTAAGAAAATACCAAACACTTTGAAGCTACACGGTTGCATAGAGTGGAGTATTCTTGCTTCCCAGCTAGAAGGGTACCGGTTCAAATCCAACTCTGAACAGGGGACTTGCACATGTTCAACCCCTTCTCTCACTCGAAATCTGGGATAGGCTCCAGCTCCTTCCTGATGAGGCGGAGGTCCTTTGGAGTGAGAGGACAGCTACTGATAGCTTTTTATCAGTCTGTGGTGTCAAGTGTCATGGTCTACGCTGTGGTGCGCTGGGGCAGCAGCATCACAGACAAGGATACTAACTCGCTGAACAAGGTCATCAGGACCGCCAGCTCAGTCCTTCGGTTCAAACTGGACTAAACGGAGAAGGTGGCAAAGGGCGGGTAAATGCTGGCTAAGGTGACAGCCATCATGAGGAATCTGTCACAACTCGTTTATTAGCGAGTAGTAAAACAAACAGCAGGCTACTCCTGCCCCGCTGCCAGAAAGAAGACTTCCACAGGTCCTCTTTCCCGGCAGCCAGCAGACTCTTCAACTCTGGACTGAAATCCTTCTCCTTACATTCACAAATAAAGCTTTGGGAAATGTTCTGCTGGATGTCATTCCTGTGGATGTTACACTGGACACTTTTACCGGACGCGTTTACACTCTTTCCTGTACTGCCCTGCTGGCATGTATCACTGGACTGGACAGTTCTGCTCGAGCACTTTACTGCAAAATGATTTCTAACTATATGCATATTAAAAACGTATCCTGGAGAATCTCCTGTACATTGATTTAGATTTGCAAACAATTTTCTTTGTTATCCTTTAAGTATGCTTCCTTCTCTTACATTTTATTACAGGTTTCTATTTAGTCCATTTTGTATTTTGTTCCTGTCTGTTACTGTAATTTTCTCTTGATACTAATAAAGCCCTTATCTTATCTTACCTTGTTTGCTATATCTGTAGAATATGAAGAAAAGTGTCTTCCTAGATGAAGTAAATTGTGTATTTTTATAGTCCAGACATAAGAACACAAAACCAGAAATAATTATCTTTCTCAAAATGTTGTAGAAAATAAAAAAAAACTAGTAATTATGAACGTTGTACAAAACCAAAAGTTTCACACACACTGGCAAATCAACACCTTCTGGCTTTCCAAGGAAAACAATCATTTTCCTCAGCAACGTCCCCGAAAAGGAAACACGTTTATTGGCAAATGACCAAGACCTGTGGCTGCCAGACTATTGAGACAGGAGCAAACGAAGAAGTCAGCTGGTGTTAAGTCCACAAAGGAAGGCTGTCAGCAAGGGTGGGTAGGTCAACCCAACTGGATGGTCAACAAAACACACTCTGTTTGTTCCCTGTGTTCAAAAAAAAAAAAAAAAAAAAATCATAAAAACCTCCCCCCTAGTGAGCAAAACACGTCATATCCTATTTAGATCCATTAAAGTTCACTCGTATGCACTGAATTTGGACAAATTGAGACCAATGCTTGAGAATGTATGGCCCATCAAACCTGGGGCAAAAAAGCTCCCTCTAGTTTCAAAACTATAGAACTGACCATTCCAAAAAATCAACCCAGTTCATTCTCACACTAAGGTCTATTTAGCTATAAAATTTGAAAATGATCCATGAAATATTTTTCACTCATGTCCGGAAAACAGTGTTTTTCATAAAACGAAAGCTCTCCTTAGTGAATAAAATATGAAGTAATACAGTAAATCACAATGTATGCGAGATAGATCTCCTTGAGTCGATTCATATCAACCAAGTTTAGACTAAGTCGGACCAACGGTTGAGAAGTTATGACCTGACAATTTTGCAGATGAAGCTTCCCCTAATTTTAGAAATATAAAATCAAACTTTACCAAAAAACAGTCCACTTGTTCCTCGCACTAAGGTCTATATGGGTTAAAAATTTGAAAATGATCCATTATAAAGTTTGAGTTATATGCAATGGTTGATGCGAAAGCAGATGCGAAGGCGGATGCGTAGGCGGATGCGTAGGCGGACGCGGCGATTACGATTCCATATTATCCCCGACCTTTTGGGGATATAATGAAGGTCCACTAACCTGAGTAAGGCAGTATTATTAACCCAATTAATCCAAAGCTTTCTCCAACCAAAACCACTGATTTGTGCCTAAACCTAACCTAAGCTAAACCATCATCTTGTCACATCTTTGATCAAAAAGTATCTGCCGCTTGTTGTAGAGGGGAAGATATTTAGTTCCTGTCAGGATTTTTTTTTTTTTTTTCGTTCTAGAGGGAATAGAACAAATATTTTGTTGTATAAATGCTGATGACAATATTCCATTTTCAAGCTATCTGACTTGATAAAATCAAAGGACAGGAATTCATCAATTGATGGTCACTAGTTTATACTAACTACTGAAGCCTCACTGTCGTCCCCAACAGCAAGAGTTCGTCAACAAAAAGTCCCCAATCCTCTGTGTTGTACAAGCAACCCCACAATTGTAGTCCTCAAATTAGATATGAAATTATATCCAGTGTTTTTCCTAAAAAAGCTTCCTCAAGTGAGTAAAATATGATATATATAAAAACAGATCTCCACAGGTTGGTTAATAAGCACCAAAGTTGGACTAAATCATACCAATGGTTTAGCATCTATGGCCTGAAAACTTTTGAAGATAAAGCTCCCCCTGTTGTCAGAAATATACAACCAACCTTTCCCAAAATATGTCCAGTTCTTCCTAACTCTAGGGTCTATGTGGGTAAAAAATGTAAAAATCATCCATGAAACAGTTTTTGATTTATCACCTTAACACGAAAGATCTGCTGTGGTGGATGAGGGACCGGCGATGATGGTTCCGTAATATCCACGACTTCCCGGGGATACTATAATAGCGAAGCGAAATGAACATGAAGGTGTGCGAAAGTAATAGTCAGCATTTTTTATTTACATTTTAGATGGTATTTGAGCTGCTGCTGATGCTGAAATCACCTGAAAAAGGGAATGGAGCTGAAACCGGTACTGGTGCAGAACATACAGTATTTACAGCAGCCGCAAGAGAATTTCCGAGAAGACAGAATGCATCACCGCTTCTAATGTAGAGTGAGTAATAAAGATCGTGTGTTTACACTGTCATCACAAAACCCACAAAGCAACAGGGCCCAACAAGACCGGTAAAGATTAGATGGAGAGTGTTTGGCGTTATAAAGTGATTTACACTCGCACCAACTCTATCATTTTAACATCAGGGTGAGTGTTCGGCATGTGACCTCAGTTTCACTGTCATTCAGCAGAGCGGTGCCTCTGGAAGAGACAAATGGATGACTGCTGGAATATTGCAGGGTTGTATCCAGACAGGCAATTTTCCCTCTGGTGGGATAATGGCAGTAAGTGGAGGGTGGTAAGATTTAGTAATATACTGTACACCTACATGGAGGGTGGTGATGTTATTCTGCCGCCACCATCCAATATACCGCCTCATTGGTGTTGATTACAGGCAGCTCCTGGTTTCCAGGTTTCAACATCTCCTCTCCTACAACCGGATTTGAAGGAAGTGAGTGAGAGTGAGTTGTTTTCCTTAAAGTAATTTTCTCTTTATTATTTTGTAATTTCACCAGCCATACATTAAAGATGACTGTTATTTTTCCTGTGAAGCATTTGGAGAGCAGTTTGAAATGAAACACATTTCAATGTCATGGATTGAGTTGAATTTAGGAGGGACACAGATCATCAGCTACTCATCTTCTATGGGGTCTCTTTAGGAAGCACATCATGAAGACACTACAGATTTTTATCTTAACCTGGCTTCTTGCATTTGGAATCATATTTCTACTAAATATTACTACTACCGTTTTTTTTCATGACAGCGGTGGCTGGAAATGTGCATCAATTCCATATTCACACTGTAAATATGTGTAGCTCGGGAATGTAGTTCTCACCCAGCACACAATAACTTGGGTTCTTATGGCAGCGGCAGTTAACTCTGGCTGAACACTGAGACTAAAGAATTATAGATATGGGACCAAATATCGCACATACAGGTCGCTCAAAACTGACAGTAGCTTCCAAAATAGATCAACTCATTGAAATATTGACAATTTCCCCTGTTGAGTTTCTAGATGCATTTTTAATAAGTTGATGGCATACATTCCCACTAGCGTATGAAATAGTTGCACACCTCCTTCCTCCATGTATCATGGCTAGGTCCAAAAGAGAGTGAAAACAATAGACCACAATTCCGGAACTTTGCCAGAGCAACTGTTGCTTTACTGAGCGCTGCCACCCTTTGACCAAAACTTGTAACTGTAAGGGAACTAAAAGCACATCACTTGAAACGAACAATACATTTTAAATAAACCTTTACCATAAAGCGTTATGATCTAATTGGAGCAAACACTTTTAAGAATTAAAATGAAACATATTTAAACCAAATTAAAGGGGAGTTCCATAAAGCTGAGTGGAATTGGATTATTAAATCACTTATTTATTAACCACCTGGCTAAATATGAAATCAACACAAAATACAGCTTTGATATAGCTGACAGCAATTAATTTATGTATTTCAATAAGGAGAGACAAGGAAAAATGTAAAGATATTGTTAATTGTATCAGATGACATGAAATGAAGTCTTCTCAGAAATCATTGGCGCTAAGACTCTAGAGGGACGTTTTGTACCCGAGGGGCATCTGCCCTCAGCAGCAGCATGAAGAATCCCCCATGAAGTCCAGACACTGGTGGTGGTGGTGGTGGCTGATGGTCCTATTAAGCCTGATTGTCTGATGAGGTTGATGAAATGGTGAAGATGGTGTAGATGATGAAACTGCGATGACTGGCAGAGATGGAGAAGTGGTGGTAACTGCTGTTACATGTTAAATGTATTTGAAATGTAGCATACAGGCTTATAATGTAGGTGTAATGTTGTGCTATTTGATGGACATGACAAGCTGATGTGACCAGCTGTATCTCAATTGACACCCCTAGACGGTGACAGTGAGGACAATGAGGTTATGAGTGAGAATGCGTCAGAATGCAGAATGGTATAAGAAATGCAAAAGAATAGCCTTCCTGTCTGAACTCCTGCTATAACTTTATCGGGTCCCTTCGTACCTGTACTTCCTATTCACAACCTTACCCACTGGTTGTACGTTCATATTAAGTGAAAATGGGGTTTAGTCTATTCAATCAAACACCCAATGATCAGCTAACACTCCTATCGAATGAATCTGCAAAGCGACAACTTTAGGGTCTGAAAAATAAAGCTGATGGGGCAAGTGGCCAAAGTTTATCAAATGGTGTCGCTGCAGGAGGGATTCAATCTTTCATAAGTTCCTGTATTGTTTAAATCCCCAACTTTAATGCATGAAAAAACATGGCAATAATAATCTTCTGGTCTCCAAAGCTCTGATTATAATGGCATGACCACATTGTGTGACAGGCACAGTATTACATAGGCTTGACCTCAGCGCAGCTTGTGAGGTTGCTGCTATTTGAAGAATTTATCATGCAAATGTCAGACATTTATGTCGGTGTTCGAAATCGGTGTCGAATACCTCTTTGCTCGTTTTTGGATAAGCCAGGAGTTAGTTGGAGCAAAGTGCTGCCAAGAAGGTTATGGACAGTGTCACCCATGCTGAGCTTCACAAGGGTTCTTGGGTAACATTACAGAAACTACATCCCTGTTTAAAAGAGTCCGTGAAAAATACTGAAGACTGTTAGTTTACAGACTACATATGCCAGCAATTATGTGTTGGAAAAGGGGTTTCATGTTCATGTCAGATGGAAAAATATTGTGAAGGTTTGTGTGTAATTTTTTGCAGCTTAATTCTCTTTATTTCTCCCTTGCCTCTGCTCTCAGAACTAACAATGAGGTAAGAGAAGGTGTGGGTGGAGGCAAACCGTCCAATACAGCACCACCCTCACTGAGTCACATCTACTTTTTAGGGATAAGTTCAAATCTGAAAATTAAAGCCTTCTTGTATGATATAATATTTGAATTTCACGTACATCATGTTCTTTTCTTCAAAAGAGCTCTAACAGTAAATGTGGTTTTCAACAGAAATTACGATGCAGACGATTAGAAATGTAGAAAAAATGACACCCGTAAAATTGTTTTGAAAGATTTAAAACAAAAAGGGAAAACAGGTCAAAAATGATTTTGAACGTCACAGGTGAGAAGATCTGTATCTCCCTTAGTTTGAACTGACATGAGGTCACCACATGCATCACCTGACACAGCAAGTGCTACTCTGCAGCGATGGGTCAGACAAAACTAAGAGACTGTGATGAGCGTAAGTGCCAGGATTTAATGTTCTCACATAAAAGGTGATGAATATTGGTTTAACTTTATATTATTTTTATCATATACCATTTTTTCTTGACAAAGTTCTGGTAGACCTTCTTCACAGAAGACCTGTACAGCATTTCATAATCGTAAAGATGATTCTGATAGATTTTAAATCATTGTTTTCTGGTGGGGTTCTGTTTTAGCAGGTGGAGGTTGAGGGTGGGGGTACGGGCACAGGGAGTGAAGATGTGAACGGAATGAGCTGACTTTGGCTCAGGCCCTGTGAAACATTCAGTCTGTCAGAGGGGGAGCCACAGGCTGACACATGACTCTCTCCTTACACAGACAGTTAATGGCCACGGCATCTGGCTCGTTCCTTCAGCCAGAAATAGAGAAAAAAAGGGGGAAAATCTTGCAGTGGGTGGTCCGCATATCTGTGCAAAGGCATTATTTTTTATTTTCCAATTGTCAAATTTTTGTCTTGTTTTTGCACGTGCTTCAGGATTGTAGCTCTGTTACGTCAACAAAGTGATGTCTTGTTCAAAAGTACGGCTTAAATATTTATCCTAAAATAGCTTGAAAAATAACTAGAATCAAATAATTATTTAAACTGTTTTGACAGCAGAAGCTCTTCAAAAATGTGGAGTTGCTCAATGCCGACCATATATTTACGAGAAAAAAGTTTCATTTTTCTCCACCACATTCTTTCAATTCTACAACAGTACTGCAGACAATTCCAGCTTGTTCTTCCATTAATATCCTAATCTTCGTGTCAGAAAACAACAGAAACGGAGATCTAGTGAAAGTTAAAACAGAAAGACTATTCTCTTGTACACTGGGACCACAGTTACTGCTCATACCTCTCTGTTTACCTCCCCTTTCACACAATCTAGATCTATATACCTGCTTCCTGACTTAAGGCATCAATTGATGCTGCTGCTGTCTTTAAACATAACTCTCTCTCTCCGTCCATCGAGTTCTTTCGTGCTGCTGGTTCAAGCGTCCTCCACCTCCCTATATCCATCAGCCTTATCATTCATCAGCTTCAGCAGAGTCATCATTCACCACCACCAGTATCCAGACTCCAGAGGGGGGATATTCCATGCTGCTGCTCAGGGCAGAGAACCTTCCATCACAAACTGACTTTCTAATAAACTCATGATCACAAATCATCTCTTATAATAAATCAATCGTCTTTTCTACATTTTGTCGTCTCTGATTGAAATAACATGTATAGCCCAACCAAAAGATAGCTGGAAAACCAGGGTAGATCTGAAATTGTCCTACTACAAAAAAAAGGAGCTTTTTGACGCAAAGTTATTTTGCGATCATCGGTATGCTTGTCTGCCTTTTGGCTGGTTGCCTCTGCCATGGAAAGAGGTTGTTTTCATTCCTATCTTTCTGTCCGTTAGCAAGATTACAGAAATACTAATGGAAAAATTAGATGTAAATGTACCCAGAGTTAAGTTTTGGTGTATCATACAGATTATTAATTTTCGATCATGTATGTGTTATGCAGCATTTAAAATAAAATAAGTTGTTTTGATTACTGACGTCAATTTGGCGAGGTACTCGATTTAAGCTGTGCCTATTATTGATATCTTTGTTCCTTTGATTCTTTTTATGATCATTTGAGGGTGGAGCTGGGGGCTCAGTGGACTGAACAGAGACGCTGAATTGGAAGGCGCAGGACACGACCGGCTACAGTATTTCAGAAATTGTTGGAGGTGTCCGTAGATTTCAAGGTTTGCAATAACGCGGACATTAATGGAGAAATCTGCATGACTTTTCCTAAACCGTGGCTACTGTTGTGCCTTGTTCCTTTGTTGTCTTACAAAGGAGATGCATAGGAAACACCATGAAGAGAATGACAGCAGAAGAAACAAAGTAAGTCCAGAGGTCGGTTTTGGCCCTTGCTGGAGGTTGGCACTCTCTGGGTGCTTTTTTTAATAAAAAAATTCTGGTTTGTTTTATTTCTTTGAGAGGTAAGGTATCCAAAGGGATTTGTTTGTTTGAGTTGTGTAATGAATCACTATCTGGATCCAGAATACTTTAAAATGATTCTTTATAAGTTTTGCTTGTTACATATATAATCCAAACAGTACAAAAAAGTACAAAATCACTCTCCCATAATATCTGAAACACAAAAGTATTGAGTGGTATGGATCCATCTGAAACTTTACATTATAAAAATAATGTACATATATACCTGATCTGTCTATGAAACTTTTTATTGCTGTTTTGTTTTTGATTAGTTCCTGTGCAGCCAGACAGATTCCTTTGTTTTGTATAGCCGGCTGAAAAGGTGTATTATGTATGAGTCTAGACGCTGACAAATGGTACTGCTCCTATCTCTGGGTGCTCTATGTCTTCCAGATTAGAAAAGCATCTTGACATTTTGTCCCCTTGAAAATGATTTGTTTACTCAATGCATAAATCTGCAACTAACAATTCCTCATTTATTATGACACAAAAATGTGCTATTGAAATTTCCCAAGATTGCGATGGGTGTCTTCAATTACTTGTTTAATCTGCTCAGTTAAAAAACATTGTTTGTACTGATATAAATATAAAATATAATATTCCTCCAGCAAAATTCTCTGGGTTGCATGTTGAATAATTGTATTGTGCTTGAAAATGATTTACTCAATCACCAAAATAGTTTATTATTTCATTGTATCAGCGCCATTAACATAAACCACTCTCACATTAATGAGTCCAACCAGTGACAACACAAAAGCAAGCAACAAACACTCAAGAAAACAATATGGAAAAATCCACTAAGATAAACCTCCATTTTTAAAGTTATTTTTTATGAACCATAAAAGGAAATGGAAATTCCTTTTTCTTAATCAACAAAACATTTCTGATTCTTCACATGAAAACAGCATTAAAACATTTTCCTAAACAGTGGAACTGTTGATTTCTTTGAATATTTTATTACTCTGGGACATTTATTGACTTTAAATCTTAGACAATCTAAATTTACCATAAGCTGACTAATCCTTTGATCAGGCATGTTTTCAAACAATAAAATCAGGATTTTTTAAATTATCTTAAGGATGAAGTTAATTTAATATTTCATGGGAAATAATAGCGAAAGTGTGAACAGAGATGTGTCTCGCTGTCTGCTTGTGACAGAAAAGGGGAAAACATGCAGACTCTGCACAGAAAGGCTGAGCCGAGGTGGATTTGAAGAGACTACTCAATCTTAGGCGATTTGTAGACTGACTGACGGATTTTTTGACCCAACTTCCTGCACTGAAACGTTTAGCATACACCTACATGCTGGAACGAAGACCATCGTCACTGTGTATTCGTTTGCTGAAATGCAACACGTAAAAACTAATAGTGACATAAAGATCGGGACGTATTTGTGCCTGGGGCAGGTGAGGACATTCATCATCTAAACCTGCGTTTTGTTTGCAGCAGATGAGACAATGTCCTGCCTGTTTCAGAGACGTGATCTAACGAGTCAATTAGTCAATTTATGCATTGGTCCAAGTCTACAGTAATAGCATTATCTTTCAGTTTATTTACTGTTACCTGAGGTTATTGTTTCCATGGTGATTGAGAATATGTTTTTTCTCTGACGTATCTATATTACCTTCTCCTGTATCAGCTGGTTGTTTATATTTTAATAAGACAGAATTCTAGACCAAAGAGAGTTTTTACCAACTCCTAAGGAAGTTATCAATAGAGAGTAATTGTTGTCAGGTGTGCATGACAATGTCCTTTTTGACAAACATGGCTATGTTTTTTTTTTGGAATTTTGACTTTGAAATCAGGATTCTGACTTAATCTCAGAATTCGGACTACATTCTCAGAATTCGTACTTTAAACTCAGAGTTCCCCAAAATTTTTTTTCGAGTTGTAACATATTAGACAGGATTTTTTTTGGGATGTCAAGAATTGACTAGAAATGTTGTCATGAAATATGTCCTGCAAGCAACATGTGTTGATCTATAATTATTTATTTTTAAATTTAGGCTTAAGTTCAGAATACTTGGAAGCAATAAAACGGCCATCCTCCTACATAAGGATGGACGTTTTATAGGTTACCTACCGTATTTTGTGGATGTTATCCTAAGTGTTAGAGAAAAGCTGCATGATTTGCCTCAGAAATATAATAGGGTAGAACTAAGTAGCAGAGAAGGGAGATCAAATACATACCATGTGCAGCGACAGACTATACCACTGATTCAACAAAGCACTCCTCACAACAGTCAGTTCAAAAAGAAACACAATGTAAGTCGCAGATACCGATATATCATCTTTGTTAATTCAGCAAGCTCTTTTTCAGTTAAATCAGACACCTACGTTACAATGCAAGTCTTGGTCCCACACTTCTGTAGGAGATGAGTGGGGTGTGTCATGCTGGTGACGGCATAAAACTAAGCAAACCTCGAGCAGAGATGGGGAGTATGTAATCAACTCCACAGGCCACGGACGGCTGCCGATTCTGGCGTGATGGCCCCCCGGGAGGAGAGATGGCATACTCTCAGCCCACGATCTCGAGGAAGGGGTTAGTTCCGGGGGGGAAGGGCGCTCTGAAGCTCACGACCAATGTAGAGCTGGGCTGAATCCTCCGGGCTGATAGAGGACTCTACATCTAAACGTTTCATGAGTCTTCATGTTTGCTTTGACGGTGAGGCTTGGTGCTCCGTAACTTTTTCTTATTCTAAATAATAAGTATGATCCTTCATGGCAACTTTTTTTATAAAACAGCAAATCATTTTTAGTTTCCAAGGCAACAAGAGGAATCTGAGACATACGTAAAACATTTAAATTACCTTGAGGAAGCAATTACAATTAGTCAAAGTCAAATAGTAAAGATCAAAACACCTCATCTGCTCACAGTTGAAGGTGAGAGAATGTTCAAGAACAACCTCCCAGCTCATTCAGCACCACTTCCAACACATGCGTCATTCAGTATTAAGTATTATTACTGACAAAAAGGGTACAGTAGAGGTAACACTTCAGCTAATCGTCGCGTTTCAGCGGAAAAAGGTGTTTTTTTGTTATATACAATGAGCTATTCAAACCAGTCATTGCTAAATATTGCCCATTGTAAAATTAATAAAATAGCTACCAGACAACATCTTCACTGTTGATAGGTCTTCCCTTCGTTGACATTCTGACTGTGAAACAATCAAGGAGATGCACTTTTGTAGGTGCTGTGGCTCTGCATTTCTTATTACACCACAAAGGCTGTCCATCTCGCATCAAGTGAAGTGTATCAAATGCTGAATCCCATTTCCAAAGCAATATTAAAACAAGAAAATCTGGGCTGTGATTCATGGATTGTTGCTCATTGTACAGCCTCCGCGTGTCTTCTGGTTAAGAGCATTTAACTCTGATCACCTGAGCTATAGAAACAAGCAGAGAACTCGTGTTTAAAGTTTTCATCAAAACCTGTTGGGCTACCATTCAACCAATGTGTCTTTAATGCACAATGGATGGACCCCAATATGAAACCTGACCATTAGACAGCTGAGAGCCACTGCTCCATCTCGCCATATCCAATGGCATCCTTAATGCTGCTGCTTTACGGTGGTATTCAACTGAATACTAGTCCTGTTACTGTACACAGTAGAGTTCTGATTCATCTGAGTTAACCCATGGCAGGGGCTACTGTGGGGGTGAGTTACTGCAGATTATCTGTGCCTGAAATCGTGTGTAGGAATCGTGCAAGGAATAGTGTTTTTACAATTCCTTGCCCACCTTAGGGCTGTGCTGCATCATAATATTCAATGTCATGCCAGTACAATTGTTATAATAAAAAGGGTGGATAAGCTGGTCCCAAACCCGGGAGGGACTGTTGTTATGTCAGAGTGAATAACTTTCAAATTATCGGATGTATAGCAAAACATAGTAATACGAGTGGAAAAAGTTTAATCATAAAAAGGCATAAGCAAAAGCACGTTTGAGAGCAGCGACAGCCAAGAGAGGGGGAAAAATAGAGAGGGTGGGGCTGTTGGGGGGGGGGGGGGGGGGGGGGGGGGGGGGGGGGGGGGGGGGGGGGGGGGGGGGGGGGGGGGGGGGCTCAAATTTGATTAGGAGTTTCAAACCAAAAATATTTTTCCGTATTTCATCATATTGTCATAAAATAACATGAACGCAGAACAACCCGCAAAGACCCTGAGATGTCATGCAACTATTTGACGATCATATCACCAAACTCTGTACTAAATGAAGACAATGTTTGGGTTTGTGAAGATTTTCAAAACAACAAAACAACAAAAATTAGATACAATGATCAATGGCATAACCATACTCTTCTGATTGTGTTATAATTGAATTCTTACTTTAAAATTTCTTGCAATATAACTTCTCTCTTGACTGTTGGGAAAATGTTAATGTTGAAAAATATTTTTGAATCAAAGCTCAGGTTACGAGGTTTCAGGAGTCTAAAATGCATGAAGCTGAATAAACCGTCGGACCATGGGATTCAAATTAAAGCTCTGAGAGTGAGGTTGGAGTGTTTCACTTTTATTGCATGTTTTTTACCACAGTTTAGGAAAGTGTTGTTTTCTATGCACAACAGTCTGAAGATATAAACTGCATTGGTGACATCATATATTTATTTTTCTTTAACTTCCAGTAAAAAACTAAGATTGCGCTCTAGCCAGCGAGCATTTAATGAGCTACATTCAATCACCAGTGTGCAGGGCATGCACACAGTGTTTCTTTACTAACACCTGATTACTGCCCTTAGTTTGGCGGAACGTCCTCTTGGATTGTCATTTACCTCTTCGTTTTGTGGGACAATCACTTTTCGATGCAGGGGGAGCCAATGAGCACTTCCAACATCTTTTTTTTCCTTCCTGGTGCCTTGTTTTCTCGGCGCAAAGTGATCCAGGTTAGACAAGTCCTCTCCCTGGAAAAAACGTTTGACCAGTCTGTCCTCCAGAGAATGAAAGGTGATAACACAGAGGCGTCCTCCAGGTCTCAAAAAAGCTTGGGCAGCACGTAGGCCTGCAAGCAGTTCGTTCAGCTCGTCATTCACAAAAATACGCAAAGCTTGGAACGTTTTTGTTGCCACATGTGCAGATCGGTGAAGACGGTCCTTACGTGCATAGACGACACCAGCAGGAAACGACCCTAGAGACAAGGAAAGTAGAGTGAGTGCATTTGGACTCAAGTCTAATGACTTTGACATAATCACTTTCACAACAGAATAATTACAGAACTACATGAAAATGAATTCATTTATTCGTTATCCGTAACCACTTATCCTGTTCAGGATAGCAGGGAATGGAGCGTATTCCAGCTGACATTGGGCGAAAGACAGAGGAACAAAATGAAAATTGAAAAAGTTAAAATATGGCCAAAAAGAATAAGAAAACTTAAGTAACCATTATTTAATGTAAATCTTTATGGCCTGAGAGGGCATGGATGAAATGAAGGCCAATTGCATAGTTGGTCACAAAAGTATTCAATCTCAGTTGTATAAAAGTTTTATTGTCAAATAAACTATCAGGTGTAAAAAAGGTAGGTGGTGGCGGAGACCTTCACCCCTGTTTAGAGAGGGTTGCTATAGTTTGACGTAGATGGCTTCCTTAACTCCTCTCTCAAACCATTTATCCTCTCTGTCCAAAATATGAACTTTGTGGTCCACAAAAGAGTAAACTGCAGAGTCCTGTCCTGATGTGCTAGCTCTCCTGTGCTGGGCATGTGGTTGTCTGGTCTCCCCTTTGTATAGATCTGTGCATGCCTCGCTGCATTGGACAACTTAGAGCATTTTGCTCACTTCGTGTCAACGTGTTTTGTCTTTGGGGTGAATCCGTTTTTGTCTGTGGGTTTTGAAGGGTTTGAAATGAACTGGGACATAATGTTTGGGGAAAATCCTAGGTAACTTTTCCAAAGCTCCAGCCACATTTGGTATGACAGTGCTTTGGCGACAAGCATCGTAGTCTGTAGAAGACCCTTTGCTATTAAGATCTGCTTAACTGGATGCAAACCAGACACCAGCCTATAACAGTGTTCCCGACAAATCTTGCACAAACTTGAGCTTCCTCACCAACTGCACTACGTTTTCTTCTCGCATTTCCTGATACTTTATCAATCCATCTTACCTTCACTATGCTGCAGGTTTTCAGCAACTGAGGAAGCAAATCAGCTACAGAGCATCCCAAGGCCAAGGCCATGCATCACTTTGTGTCAGTAGTGTCTTCTTTTCAGCCTATTCTTTAATCCTCCACCTCCAGACATTACATTGATCCATAGGCTCGAAAAGTTACAGTTTTGTTTCATTTCTGCACAGAACAGCAATGCAAACCTTCAGTGGCTTATTTGGTTGGTTTTGAGCGTACTGGAGATGACTCTTTGGGCGCTTTTGGCTCAGAAGTCTTGGAATTTGGGAAAAGGAGCTCTCATGTGACTTTATGCCTTCAAAGTAAAAAAAAAGAAAAGAAAAGGAGTCTATTGGTAAAGAAGGGATATGAAGGTCAGCACAATTTTTGATAGCATCTCATTTAGAAATGTGTGTTATGGGGGGAACTAGTAACAGGGCTAAATAATTTAGAGGCTGTACTAGTCATTATAAGAGGCATTTTTATTGACTGTGAAAACATTTTTTGTATTGAGTTATTTAGACTCTAAAATGTTCTTGCCTAATTTGGTTATTATAAACAACTGACAAAAAGCATATTTTGCTAATAAACCTATTGCAGTCCAATAGTATTGTGGTTTAATAAATTAGCATGTTTCATTAGGGTATAAACATCTGTAGAGAGAGTCCATCAACTGGGACCACAATGCTTTCACTAGACATAAACCAGTTTTCAAATGTCAGACAGACGTTATGACATCTTGCTGATAAGACACATTAATTAAAAATAGCATTTGGCTCTGCTGTATTCTCCTCTCTTTGTGTCCAGTCATTGCTCCAATGTCTCACTCAATATCCCATCCACAACACTTGTGTTGGTTACACGTTATAATTAATAGCCTATTAAAATGGAAAACTCACTAGTAAGGGTGTCAAACACAATCACAGAAAGAACCAAAACAATTCTTATTTTATTTGCTCATTTTATAAAATCCAGAACAATCAAAGTGCATTGAAATAGTTAAATTACAGGTAAAATTCAAAAACAGATTAGTATAATTCATTATGTCTCCCTCTCTATCAGCAGTGTTTCACAGAATAATTTGCCATGAAAGTCGTTTTATTCACTGGCATCCACAACAGCCAGAAAACTACACAACTCAAAAAAATGAAGGGAACACTTAAATCCCAAATCCCAGATGTGGATGAATGAAATATTCCAGTTGAGATCTTAATTGATTACATAGTGTAATTTATTGAAATGGTCTGTGGCCACCACCTGCAAAACCATTCCTTAATAGGGGTTGTCTAAATTATTGTCAAACTGATTCACAGTAATTTTTGCTTCCTGACTGAACAGGTTGATATCCCAGAGGTGTAATTCACTTGGAGTTACAATGTGATGATTATTTCGCTATATTTTTTGAATAGTGTACATCTAAAATAAATCGTTTTTTAATTACAGTGGATACTTTAATTACCCTTGGTAAATGGCTGCGCTAATTAAGCAGTTTCTTTCTTTTTCCACAATAAAACAGTAAAAGTAGACTGTTGCTTCTCATATCTGTAACTCCAGTCAGGAGCAGCAGCACCTCAGAAAACAGCGAGGTGCATTTCACATTAAATGTTAACAACATAATGTTTCTTGTTTAGAAGGCAACATCACGGAAAGGCGGAAGGAAGAAAACCTCACAGATTATTAATAGTTAATTATAATCCAGTTAATTTTATGTAATTATAATATAATTATATTATATCGTGCATTCTATTGACTAATATTGCGTACAACATACTAATATGTTTATTATTTAGAGATTTAATCTTTTTTCTCATTCCTATCCCCTGCTGGGCTCCGTAGCATCTCTTCTAAGGATCAGCCCAAAGTTTATTAGCGTGATTGGATGGAAGACCCTGGACCCCAATTTTCTCCCGGGTGCCTCATAGGGACTGCCCACTTCTCCTAAGGGAAGGGTCAAATTCAGAAGACTAATTTTACAATGTTGCCGATGCCAACTTTGTAAATAAAAAGCTCAAGTAAAAAAGGATGCTATCTGTGTCAAACTTAAAAAAGAAACCTGCATGAATGCAGTTTGGGCTGCTACACCTTACACACAATCCACCCACACCTACTTCATGTGACTCAGAAGACTCAGCTGACACCTAATAACTCGTATACCAGTTCAGATCAGTGCTGGTCAGGAGAATAAAAAGAAGCATTTTGAATGAAAGCATTTAGCAGTGTAAATTGAGTGAGCATCATCAGACATAGTGGCCTGGTTTATGTTATGAATTATGGACGGGTCATTAAAGTCAATTCAAAGAATCTAAAATGCATCACAAATGATCTAAAAAAATGAAATAGATGTAATGTACAGAACGGGTTAAGAAAGAGCTGCGACATGGCTGAGTGCCAGGTCCATCAGAGCCTCTGTGCATAGCAGATGGAGGGTAGATATGGCGTTGATGTGGCGGATGTGTCACCAAAGTACTGAAGTAAAACCAGCCAAATGCCTTTCATTATTTTTCTGCTCATTTGAAGCCAAATTCAAGTTAAATGTTAACAAGCACATACAAATATCTGTTCCTGTGTCCTGATTACAGAAAAGACTATAGGCACTCAGCAGAGTGCATACCTCTGGCCCAACATGTGTGTTCTATTCTTCCTTTCACATTTAAACAATCCATAAGTTATGGACAAAACTGGCCTAATCTTGCAAATTCCAAATAAGTAAAAAAAAAAAAATCCTAAATCTGTCCAGATCTGCCCACGTAATAAATTCCTCCTTGTGATATACTAAGCCATACCACCAAATTATATGAACATCCATCAAGCACTTTTTTTGTAATCCTGTAAAAAAACTAAAAAAACATTCTGATGACTTCATCTCTTTGACTGATTAATAAAAATGCCAAAAATATTTTTTTTACATTCACATTCACAATTCCTCACGTTACAATATTTCTCTTATTCTATAGCTAATATCCTCCATAAAAACACATGTGGAAAAGGAGAAAGGCATCAGTGACAACTGACTGACAAGAATGTTTCACGTGCCAAGATAAGCGCTTTTACTGCACAACTGCAGACTCTACTCCAGAATGAATTCACATGTGGGTCACAAAAAGGCAACATATGGACACAAGAGATTAAGGCAAAAACTATAACTGACAATGTAAATGTGTGGCACATTAAAGTTCAGAAAACATTAGCTTTTGATAATTAATACATAATGACTTGATACATGTGACAGATTTGTGGGGTTCAGGACCATAAAGAAGACCAAATTACTATTAGACACAGACATACACCTAAAGAGAAACTGTGATAAATTTAGATATTTGAGAGATGTGGCATTTCTCTCCTCCTGCACTTAACAGCCCGAGGTGTGATTCACGCTGCAATCGATGCTTGCACAGCAAGGACCAGTCCTGGTCTGGCCTCTCTAAGCAATATGCTCTTTCTCTAATTCATCTTTCAAAGGTCCTACTGATACCGTATATCCATGGAGAAAAGCGATTATGGTGTGTACATAGTGGGGGGGGACCAGTGAGCTAAGAAGGAAACACAGCGTTGTGAATGCATTACACATTACAATATAATACATATATCACAATACATTAAACATATATAGCATTACAAAGCCCTTGGTGGAATTCTGTGTTATGTCTTAACTTATGCTGCCATGTTTGATGTTTGCAGAATACATCACGAAAGAACAAAACAGCATTTGACAATAAGTTATTTGTACAACAACAGTGTCTGACGCTCTGCTGTTAGTGACTGAACAAAAACAGGAAGACATTGTTTGTGCGAGCACAGTAAGATAATGAATAGTTCTAGAATCATTTAGTTGTTGAGAATGAATTGGCCATATGTGTTTTGTCACGCAAGAAAATTGCACCATGCAGGATTCATCAAAGATGGTGTTGGTTATTATTATGTAGTATCTAGACAGTTTCTGTAGCTGGTGACTAAATGGTTAACACACTAGAGTTAGCCAAGCCCAACAGCTCACCACGCTAGCAAATTAGCAAGCAACGTCCTTACTAATGCAATAGCTTAGGTTTATTCAAAATAAGCATATGTACCATTGATTCCTGTCATATGTCTAAGTTTAAACCATACATCCTTGGTGAGGCGGTTCATACCTCAGTAAAGCAGGTTTGCTACAAAGCTAATATGATAAATGTCTCAATTTTGTTCTTTTTGCTTTCTAATCCCTTGCAAGTCAGCACTGGCGCTGTGGTCTGCTGTTGATTGACAATGCAAAATCAACTGTCAATAATTCAACCAAGCTTAATTTGATGTGACTCAATGAGGATTTACTTGTTCTCTTCATCTTTTCTATCAGTGAACTTTATCAATGAGAGATAAAGTGGTTTATAGAGAAAAATAACATATTTGATTCTGAGCTTAACCAGAGGTCATTAAGGATCCTGGATGTCTTTTTTTTAGGAATCCTGCAATACTGATCCAATTACCTGCCCTACACTGGGTTTGATTGTCTTGATGAACGTTCTCATGCACTGAAATTTCTTTCAGTGAGAGAAAACGTAAAAAAATGTCATTGTCACGCCAAGCCAATCAGAGGTGGAGAGGGTGGTGAGGGTGTGTCCTTAGTATAATCTGTGAATTAGCTTGGCAAAGGTATGTGCTCTCTTAAATTAAACTGATTATGTCTGGTATTTCATAGTTGTATATATTGCAACAGTCATTAAATTATACCAACTTATCAAATAAATATTGGTATATTGTGCAACTAAATTCAAATAACATTGATATTCCTCAGGCAGGAATCTGCATTAAATAAGCTCTTGGAAAACCTTTATTAATTACTTTATTCCTTTTTATGACATATGCGTCTCCATGGCTGCCTGGATCATGTAAATATTTTTTTTCCTTCCTCGGTCCACTCCAGATACCAGAATGATACATATTTTCCTTTTTTAGCAGGTTTGGTGTGCGTTCACAAAGGCAAAACTCAAACTGACTTTAAATTGTTAACAAAAGTCCTGTGCACGGAAATGCCGTTCAATTATTGGTCAGACTATAGGCTCTGCAGTGCATATTAACTCACATTGACTTAGGGGTTCGCGTATATGAATGTCAGGTCAGATGGCAAGTTTAAAAAAATAAAATACATACAATACGTATAAATACGTTCCATTGAAGACGCTATGCAATGTCTCAGACATCCTCCGATATTATTCTAAACTACCACAGGTTCTCGGGTAATACTTGTCCCGTGCGAATACGTGTAAAATGATACGTGTAAAATGATACGGATGGGGTGAAACCAGCAATAAACTGCTCTAGAGTTCATGCATGCGGTCTGAGACCACCCTTTGCAAGCGGACAAGAGTCCGGTTGTTTAATCCTCACCATTAGGTCACGGACTGCGTTAACACCAACCCAAAAGAACCACATCATGGGGTGACGTTCCATGGTTCGATTCAACAGGACGACACACGGCTAGTGTGAACGTGACCTTGTCCTCATGAGGGCTGTGGAGGGCTGGAGCCAATCCCAGCTGTTATTGGGCAAGAGGCAGGGTACACTCTGGACAACTCACCGGTTCATAATTTTTTCCAACATGTTAGGGCAATTATATGGCTATAGGGCAATTGTGCGTTTTTATGGTTTAACTTTGACTTTACTAAGAGGCAATAAATGTTCGGACTACACCAGT
This sequence comes from Lophius piscatorius, assembly GCA_009660295.1. Taxonomy (NCBI): domain Eukaryota; kingdom Metazoa; phylum Chordata; class Actinopteri; order Lophiiformes; family Lophiidae; genus Lophius; species Lophius piscatorius. The sequence goes on from VRLP01003026.1 coordinate 56,807, forward strand.
AGGCCTTTGACTCCCATTTAAGGAAATATTTACCTTTTTTTTGCGACAGTGGAAACTAACTTTTAGGAAGGAATGAATGGTAAAAAGGCATCCGTCTCATCACGCTCTGTCTGAAGTAAAACAGTCTGTGCTAATGTTTCAGATATGACAGCTCATCATCTACGTCATGTCCTGCGGAAAGGAGAAAGGAAAAATTTAAGACATACTAGAAACAAGATCAAGAATCTCTTGTTCTACCCGTTCCAGACAGCTCACATCATCATCATCTGCTGCTGCCGCCAGAGCACAAGCAAAGGCAGAACCTGCACACGTCCTACCGTCCTTTGTACAGCACGAAGCAGACATTCTGAAACAAAAGACTGAACAGCTAATAAAAAGAATGTTGATCAAGTTGCTGAACTACACTTATTCAAATCATAGAAAGCACCCCATGGCAGCACTAGCTGAGGCTAGAGCTTAGGATGCATATGCAAAACTAAATTTTGATCAAAAGTCTCCAAAGGTTAATGCTCCTGAACTGTCATTTTCCCTATAGCCACATCCAGCGGTCGATGCAATAGCAAAGGGCTACAAAGAACCAAGTATTTGCCAGCACAGTGAGGTCGATAGTCAGGAGTTATAACCTTGCCATTCAAATATGGTACACCCATGGCAAAGGTCAGTCGTGCTTTGGCCTAACGAGAGAGCCTCACAGCTGAAAGTATGGAGGAAAATCAAGAAACAATGATCAATTTCATCAAACTAAGCCCAGGGCATTGATATCCAGACCGGTAATTGGTCATCACACTAATACCTCAGATCCAGTAAAAGAACTGATGCAGTGAAAGTTGGGTCAGCTCTGGCTTGCTGAAATGTGATGATCTACTACTGGGCTTTTTAAAGCTTTGTTCCAAAGTGCAGTTCAAGATATGAATGAGTCTAAGGAGGAGTTATATGTACTCTCCAAATGTCTCCCACAGCACTACATCCAGATCCTCTACCACAACACAAGAAAGCTCTGTTACCATTGAAGCTCTTGGCAGGAAGCAATGGGAGCCTAATGGTCCTGAAAAATTTCAATGTGGACATATGGTAGATTAATCAGCTCAAGGTCATGCTACCAGATATGTGTGGTCGGAGTGTATCCTGTGGGTCAAGCAGAGAGCAGTCAAGATGTATACTGTCTTTGATGAACAAAGTCACCGCTCACTGGCAAAGACAGAATTTTTTAACCTTTTCAACGCTGATGGATATTTGGAACTTAACATATTGACAAAGTGATAATGACAAAATCTGGTGACAGGGGTGGTAGCAGGGAGACCTGCAACCTAGGCTCAGTGCCTATGGTTCATGACCTTAGTTGGGTCATTGAGGGAGAAGGGTGTCTTGGAGAGGAGTATAAGTCAGCTAGCATTATGGTATACAGGACAAACATCCTACAAAGTTGACGAGCCTGAACTACATCCATGTCAAAGAGAGGCTCAGCTGTCAAAATGCAAACCTGAGTCTGCCAAGCTCCCCACAGCACCTGGAGAGAGAGAGACAGTTGATTTTGGCAGCCATGTGTTTCTGTGCACACTGCATTACGACAAATCCGCTCTTTCAATTGAAGATGAGTACTTCTTGAAGCGACTAGAGTGATAAGTATAAAAAAAACAGTTCCAACACTTCGGCTGTTCCATTATCCTTCCCTAACCGACATCAAGTAATAAACAGTTTTCATCCCTTTGGCAAAAAAAACACAAATGAGAAAAAAACAATTCATTGACTTCATGCAATAGCCGGTCATTGAAAGACAAGCAGAACCGGCTTTAACATTACAAGAAGGTGAGGGGAGTAGATATTGCTTCCACAAAGAAGAGTCACAGTTGCAACAATTGTGCAACAGTTGTTTTATTTCTTCACAGTCTGTGAGAACCATTACATTTTTTTTGAGGTTCTTGTGAAAACAATGATCTGCAGAGACCTGTGAAAGAATTTCAAAAGAATCTGCTATGATGTGCACACAGTTCATCACCAGCAGTTGCCATTTACTGCTTCAGATGAGCTGCCACCGACGGATCTGTCTCTACTACTGGAGCACGAAAGTTTGTCATGCACAACTTCTATGTAGATGAAGGACTTCAATCTCTCCCAAGTGAAGCAGAAGCCAGAGGCCATTAACTGTAGACATCCCAAGAGATGCGAGCTGAGTCAACATAAGGTTGCACAAATTAGCATCCAAGACCAATGATTTTTATGTTAAGTTAATGATACAAATTGGCAAAATCACTGCATCCAACCCCGTGGCATTACATTAAAAGCCATGTACCCTGGAACACTGCCATTGGCAGCAACAACTGTCAAAAACCGCAACTGCCTTACTGGACCAATGTTTCTGTAAAAATCTGAATGAGAGCCCACGTTTCATGTGAACAGTTTTGAGCTAGTTCATAAAGATGGGAATCTAGAGGTTCTGCCTGAGGTCAATCTCCAGCATAAAGATCAAAAAGAGTACACATAGATCTAAAAGTTTTAATAGGTTTTCCACTTGGATATACGTGACTCGAGTGGTTTCCACACTAATCAAGGAAGCGAGAAGTGACAAAAGTGCACGTATAGTGAACGTATAGGAGATGAAGGTGCACATGCGTTTTGGGTAATTATCAAGACTGTACAGCAGGAAACCTTTAAAAAGAGGTTCTAGTGTCTTAGCAAAAGAGATTAAATCACAAAACAAAACCAATTTCATAAATTAACACCATATCTGGACAGAGATGAGCTTATAAGAAACATTGGCCGCCCGTTGTCAACTTACATGGCTTTTGATGACGAATATCCTATGATCCCTCCCAAAACACACAATGCTACATTAATGGTCAGAAGATATCACATACGGCACACCATGGTACACTATCACATATGGAATCTCAAATCAGCTGGATTGTGGCCAAGTGGGGGAGAGAAACAAGTCTCCATACAGGTGTCACTTTCAAAAATTTAAAGGAAAACTGAAAGGCAGAAGGCGTTAGACTTTCCATCTGACACACTATCTTTGGAGCCACCATGCACACATGTTGATTTGGAAATCTTCACATCTGGACAAATTTGGCTACCACCCACTGGCATGAATTGCATAATGTACTAATTACTTTGAAGGCAAGATGGTGGTAATCAATCAAGATATTTTAGGGTGGCAGTTGAAAATTATAATTATAAAAAAATGCTTTAAGAGATTTTAATAGAACAATATGTTGTTTTATATTTCTATGATTATCTTTTCTTAATTCTAAGGTCAAAACTAAAACCCAAAGGAAACTCAAACTCTGGAGTCATGGCCCCACGACTCTGGAACCAACTGGCGGAGAGTAGACTAGCTCATTTGCCTCTTATATGTCTCGTAAAACACATTTTCAGATTTTCTTGCCCCCTAGTTTTCAATTTGACATTGTATTTGTTTTTATTATCTTCGTCAAAGAGGATTTATTTTCACCTGTGTCTGTTTGTTGGCTGGTTTCTGTACTGTTTGCAGGATTAGAATATAATCACAAGAGGTTTGGATATGTAGCAAGAAAAAAGCATTCACATTTTGGAGCAGTCCTGGGTAAAAAACACAACTGCAAGATTTTTTTTTATCCATTTCCTGAATTCTGAAAAACATCCTTATCATACAAAGTTCTCAATCTGATTTCCTTAAACCTTTGTAGATGAGAGAGTCATTGGTCAGGCAAATAGAAATCTAGGATTGATTGGCCTTGGTGGAGTGCCACTGTAGTTGTGTTTAAGTTATTCTTACCACACTTATTATTATAAGTACATATTGAGTTATTATTAGTAATTATTATGTATGTTATTATTTCTGTAGTGGAGTGCATGTGGTGCACATAGTCAGAGAACAAGGTAGCTTTAGTTTTACCCAGTGATACATCTGTATACAATTTCATTATATTTACATTATAGATTACATTATATTTCAGAGTGATATAAAATTACATGCAATTGAAATAAAATGTTAGTTCAAATAACAGTGTTTGAATAATAAACAACAATATTTCAGAATTTGGAAAAACAATATTTACTGCTGAAATGAATATGCATAACCTCAAAAACTTGTCATATATAATTTCTCACACCATAATAACAGGGCCATATAATTAACGCCCAATTCAACATAAATGCAAACGCAAAGAGAAGCGCTGAATAAAGTCTGAATAAAGTCAGAGAAAAAGCTAATAAGAAATAAAATATTGCATGTAAACCCGCCATTCCAAACGATAAGGTCCTTTTTTGGTTGAGATTTCAATCCTTAGCAGGGGTTGGCATAAATACTTTTCAAATGATGGTCGGAAAGACAGGCTCTGCATGTAAACAGTGGACTGGAATAACCACTGGTGAACGTGTGCCCAGCAGCGCTACTCACGTGCGTGAAGTCATCATTTAAGAATCTATACCAAAGCATAATTTGTTTTTAATGCAATCGCGCCAAACATGAAGGGGGGAAGTAAAAAATAATGAACTCTATAAAAACATCTAAGAAGAACCGGCAGAAGCTGTGAGAGAACGACACTCTGAACAAATTAAAAAGCCATTGAAAACTTTGAAGACACCAATTATATGGATAAATCCCACTATAACTAAATTGGATCAGCTTAACCTTAAATTTTATGCAGTAATAAATTAATTAATTGAAGAGGAGGTAAACCTCTGTGAAAGCGTCTGACCATCTGTAGATCTGGATCTTCAGAAGAAAATCGAAGGATAAAAGTTTCTGTTTTTAACGATTCGTCACAAGATGTCAACGTTAACGTAACATTTCAAGTGAATTTACCACACAACACGGCTTCATTAATGACTTAATGTTTGCTAATGTCATAACGTTGGAATGTTAGTCAGACCAAAACTATTCAGAGGTACGGATAAGGCTTTGAGGTAAACGCCTGTTCCTTCCTCTCTTCCGCCCTACCACGTGCCTCCAGGGGACTACATGAGAAGTCTGAGTAATTATCAAACTGTTTCTTCATTTAAAAGCATCACAGTAACAGAAAAAAAAAAAAAGCCCTATTCGCATAATATATGCCCAACTTCTAATAAAAATCGTCATCTATTAGACGCTTTTGCGTCGTCACACAGCTGTTGACAGCTCTTCCAATTGATGTGTCGACGAATGTAAACACCATTTCCGATTACATCACTGCTCATGTTAACAGTCAAACAGGAATATTCTTTCGGAATTATTTCATTCAAAAAGAAGAAAAGTGTCCAGTAAAACCAGCTACTGACACACTGCTCTGTGCGAGAACTCATCATCTCACTGCTTCAACAGCTCAAATCTGGAGAAATATGCTAAAAAAAAACTATAAGTAAAGACAAACTGTGGAATCCAAGCTTTATGCACAATTGCTTCGTGTGTGAGCCTTTGTGGGTGTTTACCTTTGTGATAGTGGAATTGAGGGTTTAAGAGGAAAGAGAATAGGTTGAACGAGACAGAGATCGGTTACTGTATGTGAGATTCACCTTTAGCTCTGCGTTCACCAAAACTTTAAAGGAAGGTACAGAGGACACCCAAAGAGGCAGCTGAGAGGATTATCCCCGAGGCCACAGCCTGTGTAATTTTCTGATACAAGTATGCCTCAGCCTTAACAGCCTTAATAACTTGAGGTGTATTTCATTTTCCCTTTCATCAGCTGGAATGCTGCGGGAAATTAATCAGTATAGTGTTGAGCTACCTCATGGGCGGCTGTAGCTCAGTGTGTACAGCGGCTTTCCCCCAATTGGAAGATCGGAAGGTAACTGGATCGAGCCCCCAGACCCTGGAACGAATATGCTCCCAGGGGGCTTCAAGAGAGCTTCCCACTGCTCCCACAGGGTTAGGTCAAATGCAGATAATTTTGAATTTCCCTCGAGATGAATAAAGTATCAATAATTATTATCATTATTACCTGCTACCACGCTGGCCAGCTGCTGTGTCCGAATGATAGGGTTGACACGCCGTGCCTCCACAATGGCTGAAGCTATTTTCCTGGCATGTCTTTCTTCCCCATATGCAGTGAAGATGGATGCAAGAGCCTGTTGATCTAAGGTATTCACAACGTCAGCAGCGGAGGGAATGTCAGGGTACCTACAGACAAAAAGAAGCCCAATTAAACTGCTTGATGTCACGTTTCTGCTGACAGTGGAGAATCTTGACAACTCTGAGATACAGCTGAAAACCTTCATGACCGAGGTATGAAAAGAATGATTGTGATGGAGTGAATAAGAAAAGCAGATCTGCAACAGCTTATAATGGGGTTGCTCTGAAAATTATGCTGACATTGTTAAGAAACTGATATATACACCAAAGAGCCATTGTACTATAACCACATGCCTGATATTGTCTTAGTCCCCATTTTACTACAAAGTTTTGAAATGCACTGTGTGCTCTTTCCATTTTCTTCCTTACATGTCAACCAGATCCATCAATCTGTGCTGTAGTTGCTCTTCTTTAGGAACTTACAATAAGGGCCAATCTTGACTCCCCATGTGCATCAATGAATCTTGGGGGCCCATGACCCTGTTGCTGCCTCATCAGTTGTCCTTTCATAGCCCAATATAGTAGGTACTACCCACTGCAGACAAGGAATAGCCAAAAAAGACCAATTTAGACCGTGCCAAAGTAGCTTGGATCCTTGGAGTGGGTTGGCCAGCCACCCCCTAGCAAGCAGTGAGACAACCGTTTTGCTGCAAAAGAACCATTGACCCATCAAAGCATAAACTTGGACATGAACATGGCCATGGGCAAAGCAGGACCTCTGATGCCGCCCTTTCTATCTGGCACCAAGATGTTAAAAGTAAATCCTTTAACGCCTACATGTTTCAAAGATTGGATTTGAATGATATCAGGGACATTTTGAAGTCAAAAGTTTACTTTTTTTCTGTCATTGTCTATAAACCATACCTGAACAATTTTTGCAGTACATCAGTGTGTGTTAGCCCGTTGAGAAAATGACAACCATCAGTAAATACCGTTATGCCTCGGTTGGTCTATTACAATTTTTAGATAGGTAGTACATGCAAGAGCCAGAACCAAAGGTCTCCAAATAGGACATTGCTCAGAGTATAACAAAGCTTTGCCTTTTTTCCCTAGTCATGATGACATCTCTTTACAAGGTAAATGACTTAAACACTCCAAATAAAAATAAAACATGATTCATCAAACTAGTCCACCTCCTTTCACCACGTCTTGGTCCAGCTCTGACAGTTAAATGCCCCTTGTAGCTTATTGTTATGGTGGACAGGTGTATGATTTGGCACTCTAACCAGTCTGCAGCTGTGCATGCCGTTAAGCAGCTGTGATGCACTGAAAATCTTCTATCAGAAGCACTACTTATTTTTCAGTACTTTGTACAAAAATAGTTCTTAGGTGGCTTCTAAGTGTTGTGACTGATCGGTGACTCTGAGTCACTCTGCTCTACATGTCTGTGAAGGTCTTGAAGATAACAAGATTATTCATCAGCCCTCTGTAACATGAGGATATACATCTGCCATAATTAAGACATATAAATTAATTCGGTAATGAAATAATTTTGAGGTTGAAAAATTGGAGGATCTTTTTTATATTCAAATGCATGTATAATACTCAAATTCAATTGTTGAGGTCAACAGTGACATCGCTAACATAGTTTAAAAAAATGACAGATATTATTTCTAAATATGAGGAATTGACAGGCCGATTTATCATAATCCCTCTTCTTCGTAGTGTATTCTGACATTTGTGGTTCACATACTCTGACAAGTGCCAAACATAATTTAAGATTTACATAAATATTCCTTGACATTTGGGGTTTGAAATTCATCCCTGCTCACGTTACCCTGGAATACATTTTTTCCAGCAGTCTCTTGGTGCATGCAAATGGAGGTCAGGGTGGTCATTTCGGCAACTAGCAAGTATCCTGGAAGGAAGTCAACTACCGCCATCGCCATCCCTCCACCTATATCTGGCCCAACAAACACCGTTGCCTTCACACCAGCAGGCAATTACCCGCTCTAGAAATCTAGGAACTGTGGATTACTGTGAGCGACTACCGCGGACAGGAGAAGGAGAAGACCCCAACGTGGCTGACATGGAATAGCTATCCATGACGGCAGTCTCCGTCACTCTGGACAGCGGATAGGAGTCACCCCTCATGGCAACAAAAAGTTAAAAGAAGAAATTACCCCCTGAGTCTGCGAGAGCAGGACTGGAAGATGACTCATCGACTGATAACTTGTTAACAACCATTGAACGGACAAGACAACGAATCAGACAATCAGCACAGTACTTGAGACAGGATCTGCTGCAAACAAGCTGCTATTATGTAGCTGTGGTTGGTCTAAGGTAACATCTATTAAAGGTCTAAGAATACATCGTGGCCGGATGAAGTGCTTGAGGGAGATGAGGCCGGGATCTCGCATTGACCAATATCTCTTAAGGAAAAGGTCAAGTCAGTCAAGTGAAGCTCAGCGGCAGGAATCAACCCTAGATATGCCTAGCATCAGCACCCCAGTGGCCGAGGAGAGCACAAGATCCGAGAACCTGTTGCCCAGCCAATCACAGCCTGCGGACAACCTAATATACAACTACGGGGCAGAAGGTTCAGAACAAAGCTACCAGGGAAGAAGAAAAAAATAATCCCTCCCATGTCCAGAACGCAACACGAAATCGAAAGCCTTGTCAAGGAGAGAAGGGTCCTGAGAAAACAGTGGAAGAAAGCATGTCTGGAGGAGAGAGCGGGTTTTTAACTTTCTGCAAGTAGAGTTAAATGAATGACTGGGAAGTATTAGGCGAGGAGAAAACCTAAGAATACGGCATAAGAGGAAAGAAAGGGTAAGAACAACATTTTATAAGGATCCCTTTACATTTGTGAAAGGACTTTTCACAAAGGAATAGAGCAGATTACTCAAAATGTCAAAGAAAGATCTGAGTACAACAAGCACTGATGGCCGCAAACACGAGCAAAGGGTTTTACCTCCAAACATGCCACCAATTCCGCAACCAGATCATCCATTTGACGACAAACCTCCAAGATGAAGCGAGATTGAGGACGCATTAAGCTTGGAATACCGGAACTCCATTTCCACCTCAAGACACCTCCAGGTGTCGCTACAGAAAGCTAGGATACCAGGGTTTTCCGGCTGCTTAGAACACTTGAGCATAATATGGTGTCAGATTCATTCTGCAAAAAGTGAAGGAAGAGACCTGCACATCCTGTTTCTGGACCTAGCCAATGGCAAAAAGATAAGATCTTATCTTATTAAGATATACAGTGTACAACGCAATTACGATGGTCAGATGGAGGGTGAGTCCCGAGCCGCTGCGACTGAGCGGGCAGCCACTATGGGCCAAACTGACCCAATTCCTGGCACACATATTTTTGATCTGGTCAGAAACTACTTTAAAGAGCTGCAATTCTGCTTCTTAACGTGAGAGTACACTACATCATGGCAATCATTGGAAGCAGTAATAATGGCAGTGTGCACCATCTCCCCACTAGCCTTCACTATGATGATGGAACTGGTCAGGAACTGATCAGGATCCTCGACATTACAATATGGCAATTCAGTTAGGAAAAACTGTAGTTGTGGTTAAGTCCAGTAGGAAATCATGTTTTAGTTGGATGCAACTAAAGCCAAATGTTAAATAAGGAGAAGGCAAACCAGCTGTGTTTTTGTCTGTGTTTTCATCTGATATCTCCCTGAAGTTTTCTCTTTTCTACACAATATAATGTCAATCCTTTGATACTTTTCGAGGACATCCGGCTTGCCAGAAAAAAACATAGGCTGTTTTAATTAGTTAAAGCATACAAAAATATAAACAATGATTCCCAAAGTAGATTTGTCAGTGCTTAAATGGATCAATATTTTGCTGATGTTTTCATGTTGTGACAGTTTTACTTTCATTCTTTCTATTACTTATACATTATTAATAGATGTATGAGAAAGAAAATGAGAAGATGTTAGAAAATGTTATTAGAAGCCAATCTTGGTATCACTCAATGTTTATTGGCAAAATATTTTACATTACTTCTCCTTTGAGTATTTAGAAAATTTCAAGGCACCAGTGGCTCTGATTATCCAGCAGCTCCCACTAGACTTCATTAGGAAAATTAAATCTTGATTTTTTTTTTTTTAAAGTGAGAGTACATGTTGCAAATATTTTACCTCGCTTTATCCATTCTCATATCCAGCGGCCCATCCTTGCTGATGCAAAAGCCTCTCTCTGCCTCATCCATCTGCATGGAGGAGCAGCCGGCATCCAAGAGTGCAGCATCAATGCTGCCTGGCTCAAAGTTCAAGTTGGATAGCAGGGCTTCAAGCTCACTGAATCTGCCAAGCATTGGTTTCATGTGACTGCGGAAGAAAGGATAAAGGAAAAGGACAAGAATATTGTAATTACACAAGTGTACATTCTTACATATAGTACAAAATACATGCCATAATAAGTTACAAACGCTATATTAAGGGTTGAGATCGTGTTTGATCGCTCAGGAAACATATTCAAGTCTTACATATTATCATTATAAGAATTAAGTCATGAGTCAGTCATTTAATCTAAACTACAGATGTTCAGTTTTTCTATTATCACTTAGGAGGTGTAAAAGTAAGTCTATGATGCTACACATTGGTGAGTTTTTCGGCATCACATATACGAAACTGTGGAGCAACTGACTAATTTGATAAGGGACCAATTTGAGCCGACATCGGTGAATGTTAAGATGCTTCACATTATGCTTTTGAAGAAATGTGTGAATGCAGCAGGCCAATTTACAACAAAGCTGGACAATAAAGTGAATGAGATGTGCCTGGTATCGGCTGTTCATTGGAAATGTCTTATTCATTTATTTTCATCTACAGAGGAAACTCAACGGAGGAAAATAAGTACCTCCCATATGTATGTATTATATTTGTATTTGTTTAATTATTGTTAATTCAGTTAATCACATCTGGTCAGATTGGTATATTACTCTGTCATCAGCATAAAGAAGAAGAACTGATGTATACATATGGCAGAGGAGCAAGAAGAGTGAGTGGATATGGAATCCTTCACTGGAGCCCATGTTTCCAGTGAAGGCGGTATTAAAATATGATTACTAAATGTCAACATCTTTAAGAAGATGAATAAAATACACGGGCTGCCTCACACCTATCATAGGAGGGGAAAACCGCATTTGTTCATATATCTAAAATAGAGATGACAAAAAATTGACTACCTTTTTCAATCATCTATTTGCAACAACAAAGAAGAACACGTCATTTAATTTTTTTCCAGCATAATTTGTAAAGATAACTTTGAGCAGGAAAGAGGTGTGAAGACTTTAATTAGTGGAAGCCAAGAATTTCAATTTAAACTTTGAAAACAAGAGCCAGAAAAATTAAAATATCAATAAGGTGATTTCACTAGCTCAGTATTGTGTTAATAATACCAATTATTTTAAACTTCTTCCATCAATTGCTCATTCATACCCATTACTAAATATGAGAATGAATAAATCAAGAAATGTTTATTATGATTAATAATTTTTTTCCTTTTTCTTAATTTTCCATTTCCAATTTTAAATTTAACTCAATTTGTAAAATAACTCCCATTGACAGACATTGAAATGGCTGCCAGATTTTGATATCCAATTCTCCGTCTGACATGTTTCTAAGTAGTTTTGGAAACCTAAATTAGCTTGTGTAATTTTTCAGTCAGCAAGTCAAAACAAATCAGATATTTAATTGGAAGCAGATAACCTTTTTATGCCTGTACAGTGTTTGTCACTCTTATAAAAACAAGACTATGCTTAGTAGTTAATCTGAAAGTCGTTGAGATTGTTTTTGGTCTATAAGGCTGTTCAGGAAAAACGGGTCACTATCTTTTTCCAACAGTACCTTGCTGCCAAGTAACATGGGAAATAACACCCATGTGGGAAATATTTTTTCTTTGATAGAGGGTGACTGCGGGAGACAAATAGTTCAATGATGTCTGTGCACTGATTTAAAGTACATGTGGTTTCCGGTTTATGCTTCGTTGCTCATCCATCTTTGCCCTGCGACTCTCCCACTACCTTAGCCTTCGTCTGCTTTCATTGGCAGCAGCTCATTGCATGACCCCTTGACCCATCCCAAGCAGGACCATAACTGTATAATACTTGAATTCATCGGAGGTCTGCAAGGCATCAGCATGCTCTCGGAACAAGGCTTAAAACTGTTCAAACAAAGAGATCATGCAATTAAAGCCTCTTATTCAGATATTTTGGTGATCTCCAAAAAACAGCAATTGGAATGTTAGGGCTATAGTCCTGTAGTGTGACCTCTGCATTATGTCTTAGCTGGCCTGGTGAGAACCTTCCTTGTAACTGACAGAGCAAGACCGTGTCTACTCAGTCACTTCCTCATGCACTAGTAGTTAGATCCTGCAGTCGCATTCATTAATTTTTCATGTGACCTTTTAACATTGTGTGAACAACGATGACGGCAAAAGAGAGCACAGGATCCAGCGTCTGTCCAGCGGGGTTTAAAGGTATTCTGTAGGCTTCACTAGACCACATTTTCTAGTGAAGTAATCCGAAATTCAAATCCAGAATTACTTAGTTACGTACTTACTTAGCAATCAGTAGTACATCACAAATCCACTGCAAAGCTATGGAATGACGTAGAAGTGGACTCAGCCCTCTTCATCTAGCACCGAATATGTAATCAGAATGAGGTTAATAAGAATTTATATATTTTAAGACCTGATTTATCGACCAGAAAAAATGGAGCCCCATCTCTGCTAGTTGTGACATCAAAGGGGTACATAAGTGCCGATATGGCACTGGTACAACCATAAAATTTACATTACTGCTTAAAACACATACATTGAATATGGCATATTTTTAGGCTTCCCAAAATGAATGTTTCTGCTACATTCCGTGCATTATTTTCTATTATGCACAAATTTGAAAATAATGTTTTTCTGGTAAAGTCACTACTGAGCCACTGACAGTGTGATGAGCCAACTTTTCCAAGATAAATTTGTATGGTTCTTTCACTCTCAGAATAAAATGAAAAGGGGAACTCTTACCTGGTAAACAATCAATCAGAAACAAATTGGCACATAACCATGAGCATTACTTGTTTTGCCTCCATAAATTATTTGGAAAACCTATTTAATGAACAGGTCTATCTAAAAGAAATGGTTTGAGGAGTGCTACGATGAAAGCCTTCATCTTTAAAGCCTTCATCTTTAAAATAATTTCTTTATTTTAACAGTTTAAAAAAAACTGTAAAACCTTGATAATAAAAAAAACGTTGGCGGCCAAATGTTTCAACCGATCATCCAATAAGCCACAAACAACTTATTTAACTTTTTATCACTCAGATGCCACAGCTGATGGTAATCATCATTGGCCATTTTATTAAGCCTCTCACATCTTCATAATAGCAAAATATTTCTTTTTTGTTGATGTTCCACTCTTGGTTGGCTCTAGCAGCTTTTAGAAACAGCCTACTTAATTTCCTCTAACATGAATTTAAATACGATTTAAGGTAAAGTATCAGCGGCCAGCCCTGTCTAACTATCAAAGTGAAGTCGTTGCTCGCAAATGTACACAATGCCCTACATTGCTTCATTAATCCTAATATTTCACCCATTTCTATAACAGAATAGGCCTATGCTGCTTTCCTGACAGCAAGGGTATATCTCTGAAAGGCCCCCAATCCCCTGTGTTGTACAAACAATTCCCTTAATTAAGCTCTTTTTAGCACCGAGCACTTCAGCATCAAGCACTGTTGGAGCTTAGCTTAGCTAGAACAGGCACTTTATTTTCAACAGCCAGGATAAATACACAGTCTTACTGGCTTAGTGGCCAAGAGACAACAAAAATGGCTTCTCATGCAAAGCACAACTCCTATAATCCCCCACAGATACATACCAATAAGGCCACCCTCTCCAAAAATAAGCTGGAGCTTAGCTCACAGGTTTTTACAGCAGGTTATGCTCTGAATTCAACTGTTCCAGAATCTGCATACTTCAAAAATGAGATTACACATACCAATGAATCTTGATTGGAAATCCTATTTCGATTTATTTCCCAAACCTATATCACGTTAACATAGAAGATCTGCAGCGGACGGAATGGCAGCAATTTTTGGGGATATAATGAGAATATAAGCATGAATATTGAGTCGCCGTTTTCAACAAATAAAATTTAATTTGCAAAAGAAGGCTTGTGGAATTTATTTGTGTGTATATTAATTCTGAAATGTTCACTCAGAATGTTCACAGTCTGAATATCCTTATGTTTTGTGGCTATTACTGTCAAAAGTATTTTTATGGCAATCCAATTACAAGTATTGGGATGGAAGTTTAAGGAAACAAGTTGACCTGGAACATCTTGGCATTTCATCAGTTATTGTATATCAGCGGTTGCTTGGTAATTGTAGTTAATATTAACCTATATATTGTAGTTAATATTTATGTCAATACTATACTGCTCTAATTTTTTAGAGGAATGGTCTGACAAATGACTGTTAGCCAGTATGCTGACATTATTCAACAAATGTCATGTTTGACTTTGGAAATCCTATCAAAAAAACACAAACTCCCTTTCTTACAGAAATTACAGAAGAAAACTGTAATAATTTCATGGCTTTCTTCAAATCGAAAATTGACTCAATCCGTTCTGTCCTTTATGGTTCCTCCACTCTACCTATCCAGTCTGCTAACTCACAGTTTGAGATCTCCCAGCCTCTAAAGTGCTTCCCAGAATTCTCACAGCAAGAGGTTGAGTTTATCATCAGGACGATGAAACCCTCCACCTGTGCCCCCCTTTCCTACAGCCCTAGGGAAAACTAACATCTCTTCCATCAGTCCCCTGATCACCGCTGTAATAAACCAATCCCTCCAGGCTGACTTTGCTCCATCGGCCCTAAAAGCCGCCATAATCAGACCACTCCTCAAAAAACCTACTCTCGATCCAGAAGTTTTTGCTAATTACAGGCCCATTTACAAACTCCCATTCCTCTCCAAAGTTCTGGAAAAAGTAGTTCCTGCCCACCTCCAGGACCACCTTAAATACAACAACCTCTTTGAAACGTTATAGTCTGGTTTCCGCTCCGCCCACAGCACAGAAACAGTTCTGCTTAGAGTCACAAATGACCTACGGATGGCAGCAGATGCTGGTTCACCTTCCCTCCTGATTCTCCTTGATTTGTCTGCTGCCTTCGACACAGTTGACCATGGAATACTCCAACACCGCCTACATCACACCATTGGACTCACTGCCACCGCCCTAAACTGGTTTCAATCCTACTTCACCGACAGAACAGAATACAGGAAGTTCAAGGTCCCGGACACCCACCATCACTTTTGGGGTCCCGCAGGGATCAGTCCTTGGCCGGATTCTCTTCATACTGTACATGCTCCCCCTTGGCCATGTCTTTAGTCGATATGGACTCTCATTCCATTGTTACGCTGATGACACGCAAATCTACATAAAAACTGACAAATGTTCCACCGCAGCCTCTCGATCCTCATCTTCATCATCATCTCCCCTGTAAACTCTCCGCACTTGTCTGGAAGACATAAAGGTGTGGATGAAAAAACAACTTTCTCCACTTGAACAGCTCCAAAACCGAAGCAATTTTAATTGGCACCCCATATCAGACCCAGTCTTCCTCCATAACCAGTATTACCTTCTCTGGTCACGACATTCCCCTCT
>VRLP01003027.1:0-72445 GCA_009660295.1 Lophius piscatorius
ACATCAGTAACACACACCAGTAACACACACCTGTAACACACACCAGTAACACACACCAGTAACACATCAGTAACACACACCAGTAACACACACCTGTAACACATCAGTAACACACACCAGTAACACACACCTGTAACACACACCAGTAACACACACCAGTAACACATCAGTAACACACACCAGTAACACACACCAGTAACACACACCAGTAACACACACCAGTAACACACACCTGTAACACATCAGTAACACACACCAGTAACACACCTGTAACACACACCAGTAACACACACCAGTAACACATCAGTAACACACACCAGTAACACACACCAGTAACACACACCAGTAACACATCAGTAACACACACCAGTAACACACAACAATAACACACACCAGTAACACACACCAGTAACACACACCAGTAACACACACCAGTAACACACACCAATAACACACACCAGTAACGAACACCAATAACACACACCAGTAACAAACACCAGTAACACACACCAGTAACACACACCAGTAACACACACCAGTATCACACACCAGTAACACAAACCAGTAACAAACACCAGTAACACACACCAATAACACACACCAGTATCACACACAAAATTCCGACTTTTTCTTCGCAAAAAAACCCGACTTTATTCGCGTAAAAATTCTGACGTTCTTCTCGTGAAGTTGCGATTTTATTCTTGAAAAAAATTCGATTTTTTAATTTTTATTTTTTTCATTTTTCGAGATTGGCCTATTACTCCTTCCTTGAACCCCCAGGGTGATGAAGGGTGACGTTTCGGAGCCTCTGACAAAGTGATACGACTAACAGATGTCAACATCAGTATCAGACGATTACATTGCTACATTGATCTTTTCCTCATCATCACCGTGTTTCTGAACTTCTCCCCACACAGAAATGAAACTGGAACTAAAGTTGCACCAATTCATCAACAGTTCGCTGAAGTGCTTCCTTGGGGCTCAGATGATGAACTGCTGTCTTTCGGGGCGCTCTGGTTAGTCTCAGAGTTGACGTTGCAGGACGGCAGGTAGCGGCAGATGGCCGACCTCAGCCGACTTTACTGACTGTCACGGTTGCAGCTAGCATGGAGCGTTGAGTCCAGGCTGGCGAGGAGCAGCTGGGGGTCCATGAACCTGAAGCGTCTGATGCCTGCGTGGTTAGGCAGGTATGTGTAGTTACCCGGTGAGAAGACAGAACCGTCCGGCAGAGAGTTCAGGTCAGGTGTGTATCTGCAGCAGAGACCTCCTGAATCTCAGGTGTGCAGGGTATCTGTCAATAGCCACGCCCACATCTGGACATCATGGGACAGGTCATGCTCAGACATGAGTGAGTTTTTAGAGGCAGGGAAGTTTTTTTAAATCGCGTGAGGCTGTGGAAGGCTCCTCACTCATGCTTGTTTCTGTTTTGCTCGCACAGGAAATAATTATTTTACTATTGCTGCTCATGCTCATTGTGAACGGCCGTGGCTAATTACTGGAAAGAAGCATCTCCTGCTTATGCGACCGGTTTATTCACAGTGGGCCACAGGGACACAAATAGATGCGTTCGTCATTCCACGACGCTCCAAAAATGAATAGAGGGTCGGGTTGATGGTCAAATATCAGTGCAGTACGTGAATTAAAGGGGTATCCCTGAGTAAATGGAATATAATATTCACAACTGTGTTTTTGTTTGTGTCGAATCGGCTGAAAATAAGAAATCTCTTTTTTTAACGTAAGCTGGTGGAACCAGTTCGCTAGGAGACAAAAGCTTTATTGGCCGTTTCCTGGCTAAATGGTTTCCCCTTCCTGGGGGCATGGTCCAAATGCTTGCCGCACCCTCTCTCCCTCTTGAGGGCGCAACAAGGACAGTTTGCATACATGTCCTCATCCATGTATGCAAACTATCCTATTTTTCATGTATCCTGTTACTTTTCTTCGCACATCATTGCTATTTCCTCTGGCCTTTCCAAATTGCGAAGAACCCCTCGAAGACAATCAGACCTGCGTCGCCTCATATTTATACCCCAGTGAAACAGGAAGTCATCGTTCACCACTTCAGAGGTCATACTCAAACAGGTGAAGATAAAAATATGAAAAAATAGGACAGGAAAGAGGAGAGAGAGAGAGAGAGAGAGAGAGAGAGAGAGAGAGAGAGAGAAAGAGCGTTTGAGGCAGAAACACGGGGGGACAGGAAGTAAAGCCGGATGGATCCGCTTTCAGACTCCGGACCATCAAGCAGCGAAGATGATTCACATCGGCTCGTCTTCGCTGTCGAATTCAATCCTCACAACTCTTCGTCACGTTTCAGCAGCTCTCACCGGTTTCACGCCGCTCACTCGGAAACGGAGACGCCATCTTTTGATTATTATTACGATTGTTTGAATTAATTCCACTTCCTTTTCATGAAAGTGGCGACTTCCTGTTTCCTAAATTTAAAAAAACAGAAAAAGTCTTGTTTTTTTTTTTTTTCTGTTTTTCCGAGCTGGTCGATGACATCATCTACGCTCTTGTTCTGACAGGACAGGGGAAATAAATGACCCGTGGGTCGTTTATCAGCAGGCGTCACATGACGCGGTCACACTTTGGTTCTTAGCCAGTTGAAAAAAAAGCCCAGCGGCTTGGCAGGAAGTGGAGGACGGAAATTTGTTTGATTTGAAGCAATCAGAACTGCCAATGCTACAGATTTAGGAAAATCATCGACGGATCCACCTGGGCCCAAGTCCGCTGGACCGGGTCGGATGCACTCGGAGGAAAAAACTGAATATAAATGTAACGGTGCCAGGAAAAGGTTCTTCTTCTTCCTCTTCCTCATGGACTGAATATATATTATTTCATTATGATCAGATTTATACTGTGGAGGCGGGACAAAAGGAAGGGAATGAGGAAAAACTGTAAATATAATAACAGTCAAAACCTAAACAGCCTCTCTCTGATGTTTATCTCATTAAATCTACTGTTTGAGGTAATAAAAGGCATTAAATGAGTTTTTGTTGGTTTTCAGCGGCTCAGAAATGCATATATTAATAGTATTAGTAATAATAATAATATAATAATAATACAAAATTATTATAATTTTAGTAATAATAATAATAATAATAATTTTAATAATAATCTATCTAATGATAATAATAATAATAATAATCCTTTTTATAATAATAATCTATCTAATAATAATAATAATAATGATAAAAGTAATAATAATAATATTACAAAATTATAATAATTTTAGTAATAATAATAATAATAATAATAATAATAATAAATTGTAGTAATAATATTAGTAATAATAATAATGCCTTTTTGATAATAATAGTCATCATCATCAAACTTTATTTATACATCGCCAATTCATACCAAACGTAAGGGTTCGGGTTCACTGCCGCAACCTGTTTTTAGATTTTCTGACATTTTCCAGTTCATCCAAGACGGTTTTGAAATTATGTATTTATTTATTATTATTTTATTTATTTATTATTATTAAAAAGTAGGAGAAATTATGATCCTGCTAAGAAAAAAAAACTTCAGTTAAACATCTAACTTCAATGGTAGTAGTAGAACTATAATATGTCACAAAATGGAATGCAGTACCAGTACCTCAAATCTGTGTTTAAGTGCAGTACTCGAGTAACAAGTTAGCGTTAGCATTATAAAATATAAATCTTCATAACCTCCATAACTCCTAAACTGTTGCACGGAGCATTTTCAGGTTCCATAAATGCATAGACCTCAGTGAGAGGAAGAGCTGGAGTGATTTTGGGGGGAGATGGGTTGCATAGTTTAGACACAAGGGGGAGCTTTATGTCCAGAAGTTTTCGGTCCAAAAATGCTAAAGCGTTGGTCCAATTTAGTTCAAATTTTGTTTTCTAGGACATCTATCATCGTTGACTCTAAATGTTCATAATTTCCTCACTAGGAGGAACTTTTTCATGAAAAATACTCTGGACATTCTTCACATTGAATTTTGAAGAGTTCACTCAGGTGGGTGGTACAACACAGGGGATCGGGGACCTTTGAAGGACAAACACTTCCTGTCCAGGACGACGAAGTCGGACTTTAGCTTTGATAGACCGATCGGCACTCCGAGGTCTTTTCCAGCCGGTTTGGGGTTGCGCGGCTCAGACGGCTTGGACGTTCATCGCGTCACCTGAGTCTCCGGCGTCTCCTGTGTCTCCTGCTCTTACAGTAATAACTCCGTGAGTGGGCGGCATCACCCGCAGGAAGACACCTGGAATGACCGCCCCCGTAATAACCCACCTTTTACTGAAAATTACACACACCGCTCTCACAGTGGGTTAGTGTCATCACCCACACACACACACACACACACACACACGCACACACGCACACAAACACACACTGTCAGCTTTCACACTAAATTACTACCAAACACAGACACTGTCATGAGCAGCTTTCAGACAACGGACACACACACAGTGCGTTCACACACACACGAGGAAACACAGTCCTGACAGGGAAAATTAAAGGAACAGTCCAAAGTTTTCTTTTTCTTTATTCCTTTTCAATTCCTCTTCCTCTTTCCATCTAAACTCCTTCCCAATCCTTTCCCAACAAGACGGATGGATTTCAATCTCCCTCTGGAATTTCTGTTGATTTTGGTGATCCGGTCTGGGTTGCTCTGAACCAGCTGGAACCAGTTATCAATGCAGGTTTTTCCCATTTATTTTATAAGGGGGCGGAGCCTCTTTTTCGCAGGTGCTATTAAAACTAAGCCTACTTTGTCGTCAATGACTGCAGGGGTATATCTACGAAAAGTCCCCAATCCCCTGCGTCCTACAAGCAATCCCCCTGACCGCACTGAAGCTGAATGTGACGCTATGTCCGCAAGACATTGTTTTTCGTGAAAAAACTCCCCCTAGTGGGTAAAATGCAAACTATAGGAGTAAAACACTGAAATCACACCAACATGCCAGAAATGATGGCCCGAAAAACTTTTGGAGATAAAGCCCCCCTTTATCTAAAACTATAAAACCGATCTCACCCAAATTCAATCCAGTTCTTCCTCACGCTGAGGTCTTTGGTGGAAATTGAAAAATAATCCACGACATAGATTTTGAGTTATCGCGTTAACACGATGGATCTGCGGAGGACCTTCATCAGGCGGCGGCGGGGACGGCGGCGGCGAGGGCGGCGGAGAGGGCGGCGGAGAGGGCGGCGGAGAGGGCGGCGGCGGCGGCGGTGGTGGCGGTAGCTGCGTTGAGGCTTCCATAATACCCCAGACTTTTCAGGGATCATTTATTCATGACACCAGGACAGGAAACAGCATCACAGAGGGGCGGAGTCTGTGACTTAAACAACAAACACACAGCAACAGTATTTTCTCTTTTTCTTGTGTTTAATGGTTCATGACTCACGACGGAGGGAAAGGGCATAAAAGAAAGATGGCTGATATCACAGACTTTCCTCGCACGAGTGAACTCTAATGACCTCGCGGTAAAACACGCCAAAGAAAGCAAGCGGCGTTCGAGGAATACGCAATTCGGTTTTTCTGCGTGTTTACATGCCCTCCCTCAACTTTCCCCAATTAAAGTCAGTTTCCACCTTTCAGTTCAGTCAGATCACTCATACACACACACACACACACACACACACTCACACACTCACACACTCACACACACACACACACACACACACACGCGCACACACATACATTTAGAGATGTTTCCTCTTCCTCGCCCACAGCAGCAGTGGTTTATAGTAATAAATATCCACTTTAGAGGAATGTTAAACTGGAGGGCAGAGGTGTGTGTTTGTTTGTGTGTGTTTGTGTGTTTGTGTGTTTGTGTGTTTGTGTGTTTGTGTGTGTGTGGGTGTGTTGCACCGACACTTTTAACGGCGACTGGCTGAAATGAGGCCTGAAATTGAGTAGAGAGCGAGAGAGAGAGAGCGAGAGAGAGAGAGAAAGCCAGACAGAATGAAAGTGAAGCAGTGTGAAGCTGAAGCCAGCGGCTTCCTCCTGCATGAATAGCGGTTTAGAAGTGAGGAAGAGGATGAGCAGGAGGCAAAGTGATACGGAAAAGGGCGGAGTCCAGTTCGGCGGACCCTCGCGGCGTCTGAACTGCAGACAGAGAGTTGTTGTTGTGATGCTCTCGTTTTAAATTTGAACCACAAGAATGATTTAGGGTCGTGTTTCCAGCCGCTATGAAAACACGGCGACCTCTGCCAAGGTCGACCCTCAAGAACGCAAACGCTGAAAACGTAACGGGAGGGAATCTAAAGATTTCTTGTTTCTCGTGGGTCTTTTGGTTGCAGTTGTTTCTAAAGTGAGAGAATGTTGTGGTTTATGACTTTTTTTTTTTTTTTTTTTTTCGTGCCACAGCTTCAAATTGGGGATTTTTATTTTATTTTATTTATTTTTATTAAAAAATAAAGAGTTTTCCATTTATTTATTCATATTTTCACGGTTTCTGAAAGTGTTTATGCCATAGGTGGGCTTTTTAACACTTCTTATTCTTATTATAAACACATATACACAATTATTACAGCCACGTTTTATTTTTGTACTTTTTATGATTCATTCATTTACTTAAATTAATTCAATTCGATAATATCAGCAAAAAATTTTTTTAAAAACGAACAAATATATTCACGAGGAATTATAATAAATAAAATAGTAAATTAAATCAAATTAAATTCAATATATTTATTTCATATATATTTCATTCAATCAGAGACACATTTATTATATATACATATACTTATTTATTAATACATTTTTTATTTTTTTGTTTTTTATTATACATATTTCCCGTAATTAATTTAATTATGAAACAAATGAAATAAATGAAAAAAAAATACATTACTCCATAAATTAATATATTGATTCTTTTACACATTTGCCACATTTCTCATTATTTTTATTAAATATATACTTAATATGTTAATATGTAATATTTTACTTATGTTTTCATGATATATATATCATGCTATATTATTTATATATCATATTAGTAGATAATATAATACAACCATAATGGATGAATTATTAACAAAATTGGGTCATATTATAGACACATTTATTATATTAAAAATAACAAATAAAAAATTATAAATAAATATATTATTATTATTATTAATAATAATATTAATAATTATTATTCTATTAATAATACAATAATAAATAATGTATTATTATTATTTTTTTTTTATTATTATTATTATCAATGATAATAATAATGGTAATACATTTGTTTATTTTTTATTTGTATTATTATTATATTAATAATAAAAATAGTAAATAAATGTATAATTATTATTATCAATAATAATAATACTAATAAATAAATGTACTATTTTTATTATTTTTAATTATTATTATTATCAATGATAATAATAATAGTAATACATTTGTTTATTATTTTTATTTGTATTATTATTATATTAATAATAAAAATAGTAAATAAATGTATTATTATTATTATCAATAATAATAAATATTAATATTAATAATAATAATTAAAATAATAAACAAATGTATTAGTATAATCATTTTAATAATAATAATAATAATAATAATAATTATTATTATCTATTATCGTCATTATAGATTTTCTTTCATATTATAATATGAATAATATTATAAAATAACATTTTGACTTCTAACCTCTTTTAGAAGAAAAGCTAATATATATATATATATATATATATATATATATATATATATATATATATATATATATATATATATATATAAATATAAACCTGTCAGAATGAATTAGGATGTAGAAAAACTATAAGTTTATTTAAATATCTGGAGAAGTCCTTCAGTGTGGAGATCCTAAACACTTTGTAATATTTGCCTTTTTTGTGCGTTTTTTAATCCTTTACGTCTTTATTACATCATTGTAGTTCAGTTAGTGCAGGAGTTTATGTCCACCGGTGAAATCCTTCACAGCAGTAACATTATAAAACTGTGTCGGTCCGGTCCGCCTACGTTCTTGTGCCCCTCAAACTCTCTCAAATTTTATAAACCACATAAAAATCAGTGTGTGGGGGGAAAACTGTGTTGTATAGTTTCGGACCCTAGGGGGAGCTTTAGCTCTGAAAGTCTTTGGGCCATTCACTCTCTACCGTTGGACCCATTTCGTCCAAATTTGTCGACAAAAGGAGATTTATCTTCTAAATATCATATTTTTCTCTAAAAGTTCCTATTTCACTCACTAGAGGGTGTTTTCTTTACGAAAAACACCGTTTTCTAGAAATATCTCAAAAACTTTGTCACGGATTATCGTCCGATTAAACACACATTTAGACGTTAGTGTGAGGAAGAACTGGAGTGATGTTGGGATGGTTCGATATATCTGACACTAGGGGGCGGGGCTTTAGCTTCAAAAGGTTTTCAGGCTCACAATTTCGCAACCGTTGGTCCCAATTGGTCCAAATTTGGTTCATATGAATGTTCTTGAGGAAATCTAAGTTATTTAACTCTAATACTTTGGATTTTACTCACAAGGGGGAGCTATTTCACAAAACAACACTGTTTTTTAGCCATAACCTCGGAATTGTTATTCGGTTTTTCGCCACATTTGGTGAAAATGAAACCAGGAGATCTTTACTGTCTATCATATTTTACTCCAGAAGTTCATATTTCACCCACTAGGGGGAGCTTCTAATGAAAAACACTGTTTCGGACATAACTTCACATTTAATTCGAGGAGTTCTTGAGGAGGTTTCGGGATCTGGGGACGTTTTCCGGGGGGGATACACCCTTTGTGTCGAGGAGTTGGTTACAATGTTATGGCTGATCGGCGTAGATGTACGAATACGTCTCGGTTTTGGCCGGCGGATGTTGCTTTATATCTAAAGCGACAGACTGCGTCAGAATCCCGGTTTTCTGTCTCGGACGGATTTTGAATGTCAGTGGAGAAAATGTTCTCCCGAAACCAAAAACGGGCCTCGAGATCATCCATGCAGCAGAAACAATATAAATGCAGAGCAGCTCTTAGAAAACGGACAGATAGATGGGGGATACGCGAAGACTGCGTGTGTGTGTGTGTGTGTGTGTGAGTGTGTGTGTGTGTGTGTGTGTGAGTGCAGGTATCAGCTGTCGCCGGGTAGAGTGTAATTTTTAGCACTTATTCAGATCGGTTTCCTGCTATTCTTCGTCTTCGGTGTCAGCCTCTATTATTTAGCCTACTCTTCAATTTTCGCCACAGAGTGACGCTCCGCCGCTCAGCGCCGGATCAACTTTTTTCCGGCCGGGTCACGGAGCAGGAACGAATCCACCCCTCGCTCGCCCGAATCCCATTATACATAGACAAGAAGGGTGGGGGGGGTGTTAACACTCCTTCTTTTTTCTTTCTCTTCTCACCTTATCCTCTCTCTCGTCTTAATCTTCTCTTCTCTTCTCTCTCCCTCCCACTTTTTCTACTTTGTGTTTTTCTGCTTTTTTTTTTTTCCTCTTCTTCTTTTCATCACGCCACAAAGTGTGAAATGTGTTGGTTCAGTCAGGCTTCATCGACGGGTGCAGACAGATAAAAGCATTTAGAGACTCTTCAGACAGACACTCTCCTGTGACCCTGGGGAAAAAAACAGGCCTTTTATTTATATATATATATATATATATATATATATTTTTTTTTATTACGACAGAAAGTTCTTGCCAATAAAAGACAAAACACAACGACAACTAATATTTCCAGCATCATTCAGTGAAAAAAAGCCGTTTCAGAAAAAAAGTGTAATAACACATTTATACACTGATTATTACTGAGTTTTTATTTTTCTCTTATTTTTTCTAAACCTCTTATTATATATCTATATCTATAAACCATTTATAAAATAAGGAAAACACTTTAATAAATAATTGTTTTATTAGAGGTGAATATAAACAAGTGTCTCGTAAGGACAGAATGATAATGAGCGTAATATTAAAACACCATCATGATGTTTTAAAGTAATTATATACAGAAAAATGTCTATATATATATATATATATATATATATATATATATATATATACATATATACTGACATTAAATATAATGAAGTTTAGTGTAATGTGTTATATCACGCCTGAAAATCAGAAATAACTCACAAAATATTGTAAGATTGTTGTCATGGTAACGTCTGAAGTTTCAGCTGTCCGTCCTGCAGAAGGGGGCGGAGTTATAGAAAACACCACAGCAGGAAATAGACATGGTGTGGTGGTCCTCGGTGGTCTTAGTCTGTGGTGGTCCTCGGTGTTCTCAGTCTGTGGTGGTCCTTGGTGGTCTCACTCTGTGGTGGTCCTCAGTGGTCTAAGTCTCTGGTGGTCCTCGGTAGTCTCAGTCTGTGGTGGTCCTTGGTCGTCTCAGTCTGTGGTGGTCCTCGGTGGTCTAAGTCTGTGGTGGTCCTCGGTGGTCTCTGTCTGTGGTGGTCCTTGGTGGTCTCACTCTGTGGTGGTCCTCGGTGGTCTAAGTCTCTGGTGGTCCTCGGTGGTCTCAGTCTCTGGTGGTCCTCGGTGGTCTAAATCTGTGGTGGTCCTTGATGGTCTAAGTCTGTGGTGGTCCTCGGTGGTCCCTGTCTGTGGTGGTCCTTGGTGGTCTCAGTCTGTGGTGGTCCTCGGTGGTCTTAGTCTGTGGTGGTCCTTGGTGGTCCCTGTCTGTGGTGGTCCTTGGTGGTCTCAGTCTGTGGTGGTCCTCGGTGGTCTTAGTCTGTGGTGGTCCTCGGTGGTCTCAGTCTTCTACTGAGGGTGGTCTGGCAGGACTCCAGTGCATTTAGGGGTGGGCGTCATTCTCCATGAAGCTTGATGAAGGTCCTGAGTCTCCGTCTGTCTTCTTGTCTCAGTTTTTCTGGTGGGTTCATGACTTTGCTCCAGCATCATCATCATCAGCCCAGTCCAACTTTCTTCATCATCTCTGATGTTTCTGTGGAAGTCTGTCCGTTCGCCATGAATCAGAGAACATTCAGAAACGTTCTCAGGATATTTCCACACATTTTTGCAGGAACTCAAACATTCGTATCGGTTCATGTGTTCATTTCTTTGACTCGGGTGTTTTTTAGACTTTTGATGTTTGTGTTTGTGTTTTAGACGACTTTGGTCCAAAGAGTCACCATCTACCGTCCTGCAGCTGTCAGTCATCATGTGACCACATGATGTCACATGACCGCCGGCTTTACTGTCACATTATTGATTGATTGATTGGTTGATGACTAATCTCTTCAGATTACTTATCTGCTACTTTTCCTTCTTGCTTGTGATCCTCTTTACCATTATTCTTCTTCCTTCTTCTTCTTCTTCTTCCTCTTCCTTTTTCTTCCTGCTTGCCTCTTCCTCATCCGTTCATCTCATCCGCTTCGAATGTTTTTTTGTTTCGCTCCGCCTGCTTCGTTTTGCCTCCTGCACCCCCCCACCCCTCCTCCCTCCCCCGTCTTGCCTCTCATCCCATCTCCCTTGAATGAACTATTAACAGAGGCCACGCCCACTCACTCTAGACCCGCCCATACGCATCCCCCTCCTCGCCCCCCTCCTTCTGCTCCTTCTGGCACTCCCTTGACTTACTCCTCCTCCTCTGATCCCCCACCAGTGTCCCCCAGCCCAGGCGTTGCCCTCCCCTCTGCCCCCCGCGACCTGGTCCCTGTCCTAGTGTCCAGCCGATTTGTCCGACTCAGCTGGCGCCCCCCAGAGGAAGCGGGAGGAGCTGTGCAGACCTACGGCATTTATTACTCCCAGGACGGAGTCCAGAGGTAAGACAAGCTTTTTTCTCGAAAAAAAAGAATTCCTCAAGGCCTTTTTTTTTTTTTTTTTAATGTCCTTAGATTTTTTTATTTGTGTCTTTTTTTTCGCATAAATTATGAGATCATTGATCATTTCAGGCCTCGAAGATAAAAAAAAAGATGAAGATACTCATAAAAGGATCTATTTGCAGAATTCAGACTTTGCGTGTTTTCACAAAGAACCCATCGGGTCGCATCTTTCAGAGCGCCTAGTTTGATCTGGACCAGAACCAGAGGTGTGAAACTCAAACGTTGGACGGAGAGACTCCAGATTTTTCCTGATGATCGACAGGACCGGAGAAATTGTCCGCCAACATCCGCCATTTTATCTGCAGGTTCTCATTTTAACGCCAAAAAAAATCTCATGGAGGCATCAAGGCGTCGGCAGAAGGTCCAGCACCGTTAGGGAATCACACCAATGTGTTCTGGAAGCCTTTCTATCAGAACCGGCATTCAATTTTTTTATTTTTTTTTAGTAGTTAAAAAAAAAAACATTCTGGAAAATTTACGGTAAAATACCGTCAGCTGGGGTTGCCAGGATTTTATCGTAAAAAGATACGGAGACCATACACTAAACTAGAACATATACTGTATATATACTGTTAATGTGTACTGTAAAATATTTCTTTTAAATCTTGTCTCTGTACACTGTAAAAATCGCACGTCAAAATTACGGTAAAAACTGTCAAAAAGTAACAGGGGGATACAGTAAAATACAGACGGTAGATTCATTTGTATTTTTTACAGTCATGATAAGTTGAAAACCAACTTTTACAGTGAGAAATACACGTTTCTGAAAAAATAAAAGAACAGTATAGATTTTTGCTGTACCTTAAAATTTACAGTAAAAAAACCCCAAAACATTTATCATTCATTTCTAAAGAAACAAGATGTAGGAAGTATGTCGTGTATTTGTGACGTAGTATTTATTTCCAAAGTATTTTTTTTCTCTGGTATTTACTGCCCTTTAAAATGTCCAGGTAAAAGGATTTACAGTAAGATGTTTTTTTTTACTGCTATTTACCACAACGTAAGTCTGGTAATCACTACTGCCAGTATTTTACCGTAAATTATATAGAAGTTGTTTTTTTTACAGTATACAGTGGTTCATCAATAAGAACCCATCTACGTAGGGCTCGCTAGGCAGCGCACTTTGGTGCCGGTCCAAAACCCGTATAAATGTGGTAAATGAAGAAGAAGAAGAAGAAGAAGGAGAACCACTTCGGTCGGTTCTATCCACCGGGACCAGGAGGACCCACCAAGACCCTCAGCTCCAGAGATGTTCTGACCCCCTCGTCTAGCCAGCATGGCCGTTTGTTCCGCCTCCGACCTGGACATCAGAACCAAATGTTTACCTGCTGCCTAACGTATCCCACAGGTAACCGCGGTAACCAGGTGATCAATGTCATTCCGACCTTTATTCTTCCCTGCACACAAAAAAAAAACTCACATCAAGGAAAAAGAAAGTCCGTCAGTATCGACAATCTTCAAACGGCGTGGATCCGGTGTCAGAACCGCTCCGCCGATCAAATGATAGATTTAGTCCGATAGATTTAGGTTCCGACGGAGCAACGAGCTAATGGGACGTCAAAGACAAAAGCTTTTAGCTTTGATCGCAGCCCCCCCCCCCCGCTGCACACAGGGGGGTTCTGAACATTTAATAGAACCGGGCTCGGGCCGACATACGGGCCAGTCCCCTGCTGACGCTAACCGCTAACCTCTGACAGCGCAGGCTCCGGCTGAAAGACTTCACTTCCAGGCCTTTCAGCTGCGTTACCTCGGGGACGAAGGGAGCGGTTCTGACGGTCCCGATGACTTGAAGAATACGGTTTATTTTCGGCGCTAAATACCTCCGCAGGGAGGGAGGAGGAAGAAGAGGCGGAGGGAACGCAGGAGAAGAGGAAGAGGGTAAGTGAGGATGCGGGAAATATTTGGAGCGTGAAGAGACGAAGAGGAACGGGAGGGAAAAAGAAAACAGGTGGAACTGAATGAATGGAAAGGTGATTTTACGCCCCTGAGAGTGACAGCGTGTCGCTCAGGGAGAAACCCGTATTTACTCGCTCCATCATTTCACGTTTTCCCCGGCGAGTAAATCGCAGACTTCCTGTGATTGGCGTTTAGATTTTATGATGTCATCACTTCCTCCTCCCTCTGTAGGGACCTGGTTGAACCCTTTTGACCCCACATAAGATAAGATCCTCCTTCATTCTTTCCTCCCCGAGGACATTTTTCACGTACGCTATTCAGCCATAACATTATGACCACCAAGAGGCGGAAAATCCCAATAGCATTGATTCTGTTGTTACCATGGTGACCTCTTGGTGGGCGGGATATATTAGTTGGCACACAAGGCTCATTGATGATCCGGGGATTGAAGGCGAGCCCATTTTGTCTGATTCCACCGATAAACTACTTTAATTGAGTCAGTCACGCGTAAGTGCAGAATGGACACAACTGACCTCTGACCTCTGACCTCCCCTACAATGAGAGGTCAGTTTTCCCTCGTGGCGAAGGTTTCTTCCAGCAGGACGATGCAGGAAGGCTTCAGGAATGGATTGAGGCACACAAGAACCAGTTCAAGGTGCTGAACCGGCAAAAAAGGAAATCCTGCTAACGCCTTGGTTCCAGAACCAACAAGCGCACCTCCAGAGTTCTGCTGGAGCGTCTCAACGGGTCAGAAAGGAAGGATTTGTAGACAACGAAGATAAAATGAATCAAGAAACACATTTTCAACCATATGATTCATCAAATCTCTTACAGTTGATAAACGGGCCGGTTTCTCTCCCAGACTTTGATTTGGACTCCTTCACTAACGATCGTAACATATTTCCTGCTTTGACTCACCGGCAGCAGGAAGATAATGATCCCGCACTGCTTTAAGATGATAAATACGGCTTCAGGTTTTTTTTTTTACCCCACTCTGATTTTCGAGGATCTCTTAATAGGAACGCTGTTTGATGTTCTTCCTCGGAAACAGCCCAGAGTCAAACCGGGCTCCCAGAGAATATTCTGCGGGGATGGAAGTTTAGAGAAAACGTGTCTGGTATTTTTCTACGGAGGGGATTCCACCGGGAGGTTTGGAGGAGGAGGAGGAGGAGGAGGGGGAGGGGTTGTGTGTTTTGAGGATGGTTCTGGGGAACCTCCTCAGTGAACGGGTGATTAGTCGGACAGTGAGAGGCTGCAGAGGTGCTGTAATCCCAGGATTAGCCGCTGTCATTATGGGATTAGGCAGATTATAGCTCCGATCTGCTCCGGTTCCAAAGTCGCCTGAATCTGGATTATTTATTATTTACTTATTTGGAAAAGCAAAGATCTGTTCTGGGATTTATCGCTATAAAAGATGAAAAGATAAGAGAAAAGAATATGTGATATCAGATGTCGTTGGAGAAAAAATTCCTACGACCGCAAACGCGTCTCCTCTCCTGTGTTTGTAACGAGCGCTGTGTTTTCCTGTGCCAGGGAGCGCTCAGTGAACGTGTCGGAACCGGAGTCTTTGGAGCTGACCGTGTCCAACCTGAAACCGGAGGAGAGCTACAGCTTCAGGGTCATCGCCTACAACGACGTGGGGCCCGGCGAAAGCTCCGCCCCCCTGAGGATCACCACCAAACCTGACCGTAGGACACGCACACATTACATCCTTCGTTCATGTTGGACAGTACATAAGGCCCATCAGAAACTCTACTGGGCCGACAGAACACATTTAGGGCTGATGACGCTTGAATGCATCATTTTGAAGGTGAAGTTGCGACACTGAAGTTGCCGAGCATCAGTCAACCTCAGGGTTGAGGCTGGCGCCGAACCGCGTTGAGGTCCTGATGACGGGAGGAAGGAGAAAGTCCTTGTGAGGAGTGTGAGGAGTGTGAGGAGTGTGAAGAGTGTGAGGAGTGTGAGGAGTGTGAGGAGTGTGAAGAGTGTGAGGAGTGTGAGGAGTGTGAAGAGTGTGAGGAGTGTGAGGAGTGTGAGGAGTCCTTCGCGATAGAAAGGCAGAACACAATAACATCATTATAGTCCACTTAGATTATATAGACTAAATATTCTTCACAGCAATGTCCACGAAGATGAGTGGGATTTACCTGATTCCGTGCGTGGACCCCCGCAACCTCATGGGATAATAAACCTCAAAAAGGCTCATCCTTGCGATTTTTTTCCCCCTAAATTTGCAAGAAAAAATAAGGAATTGAAACTTTTAAAAGTAGCAGAAAAATAGACGAAAGTTCGTTATATAGAAATTAACTTTTTCGTTGCCTGTATTTTTCCCACAAAGTTTCACATTTCTTAATTGTCCATATCCATATTAGAAGCAGCTAGCTGAAAAAAAAGAAGAGGATGAATAAGGAGCACATGATTTAAAGACTAGCCCTGTTCACGCGGGACTGGTAAAAACTTGAGGTCATTTGTAAAATAAGAATTCCATCTAAAAAGACGTACCATGTTTGGCATAACGCCGATATCATGTGATCATTTTAGTCCCAAGCAGAATCGGCATCTCAGTGATTTTTTTCCCTGGTGGAATTAAGGAAGCCGTAGTGGATATAAGGAAGTACCGATCTGGCAGCCGAGGTGCGTTCAAAGGGCGTTCCGGCAATTCAGACACACACAGGAAGTATTTTTTATTAAAAAAAAATAGAGAGAGAGAGGAGAGTGTACGTAGTTTGAGTACAAGAAAAAGGTTGTACTGGTCCGTACGTGTTTGGTAGCTCTTGGAACATCTTCTTGTCGATTGGTAGCCCGTGCTAGCTAGCTAAACAAATCTGGCGCTTGACTGAAGTGACGCGTTAACTACGCGCAACGCCCTTTGACCTTGCAGCTTTGTGATCCGATCGCCCAAAACGCCTTTTAGAATCAAGCCTTCAATGATGGTCATTATTGAGTAAAAATACATTTAATAGAAAAACGCTAACTAAAAGTCAAAACCCGGATGTTTTGGTTCTGAAATGTGTTTTCGTAAACTCTCTGTGACATCAGTAATCGGCCGGGACCAGGAGGTTTTGGGTCGGTGCAGTAGAGTGAGTATCAGTCCCAGTATTAGCGTCAGTATTTGTGTAACGTGTGTTTCTCTGTGTGTCTCTACAGTCCAGGTTCCCAGCAGACTGGACTCCCTGGAAGCTGAGGCTCTGTCGCCCACCTCCGCTCAGGTGAGCTGGGAGCCTCCCAGCCAACCCAACGGGCCCGTCCTCGGCTACAGGCTGCTGTGGACAGAGAGCCCGTCCGGCAAGGAACAGGTCAGAACCAGCACGACTCGCCCTGAGGGTTCTGAATGAGCGAATCCCGGGTGGAATGGAGCCTAACCACTGCTCTATATGTGTGTGTGTGTGTGTGTGTGTGTGTGTGTGTGTGTGTGTGTGCAGAGCGTGGAGGTGAACGGACTCAACTACAAGATGGACGGACTCAATAAGTTCACCGAGTACACGGTTCGAGTTATGGCCGTCAACCGCTACGGGCCCAGCACCGCCTCCGAGCCCGTCGGCGTCACCACACACTCGGACGGTGAGTTCCTCCGTCGATGTCGTGGCGCCAATCCTCCTTGGAGTTTTCGTCTAAATCCATGTCGAAGTTTTTACTTCAAACTTAAAGTATTATCAGGTTTTTTTTTATTATTTGCATCACCTAAAATTATTCATTTATCGGTAGCATTTTTTTTTTGTTGTTAGTAATTTGGGATTAAACACAAAAAAAATACCAATATGATGTTTTGGTTTTGTTTTGTTGGATAAAAATAAAAGCTGTAAAACCGCGACAGCATGAAAAGCAATCAGAGAATTTGTTCAGGACCGGGGCGACTCTTAATTTTGACACAGCTGCATAGCTTTAGTGCCAAAAAAATGAGATTTTGACGGCGGAGGGGAATTTCTGGCTGCAGAAATACCACCACCGTCCACCGGAGGGAGCTTCATGCAGCGACTACGACCTTTGGCCTCGATCGTAAAACCCGACCCAGCTTTGTGCACGGGAAAAAAAAGAAAGAAAATGTTGCCCAAACTGAACAGAAGCGTGAATATGGGACTGTTGAGACGAGCAGGTTTCCGCGCCGAACAAGATTCGGACCGATAAACAGGCTGCTGGAGTTTCCACACACACTTCTGAGCGTCTTGAACCGGTTCCACTCTGCAGCGCTGAGCCGCTCAGCTGAGACCAGAGAACTGCCGGACCATGCACACCCGGCTACATGACACTTTAATGTACCTGTGTGTGTGTGTGTGTGTGTGTGTGTGTGTGTGTGTGTGTGTGTGTGTGTGTGTGTGTGTGTGTGTGTGTGTGTGTGTGTGTGCAGCCAGAAATAGAAAGAACAGAAATCCACGCACGAATCCGTTGAGAAATAATGGCCCAACAACCTTTGAAGATATCGCTCCCCCTAGTGTCGGAAACACAGAACTGACAATTCCCAAAATCACTCCAGTTCCTCCTCGTACTAAGATCTACGTGGGGTACGATCTCAAAAAATGATCCATGGATACGTTTTTGACGTTTTCTCGACGGATGCGGGCAGCAAAGACGATTCCGTTCACATCCCCGACTTTTGCGGGGATGTAAATGTCAGCTGGGCCCCGTGACTGAAATGGATTCAGAAAGACTTTGATCATTTAAAGTTTTTAAAGGATTTAAGCATCCTGTGAAAAGAGAAGCACTTTTTTTTTTCAGGAAGCATCAATCAATCAAACTTTATTTATGTAGCACATACACAAATATTAACAATCAAACGTAAAATAAACTAGTAAGAATGAAAATAAAAAATGCTCAAATGGATTCGGAGATCAAAGCTCGCAGAGAAAACGTTTGTGGAATCGGACGAGAAACTGTAAAATCTGAGATGGGAACAAAAACTAAAGACGATAATAAATAATAACCTTAGGATGAAAAGTTACATGAAATAAAAACGCCTTTAAATAGATGGTTATAAATGTTAAAATACAGTAAAATTAAGAAGGAGTTCAAAACGATGAAATCAGGAACAAATAATTACAAAATCAAGTCATTTGAAAAAAAAAATATATATATATATATATATATATATATATATATTTAATACAAATATAAAATTATAAGATGTTATACTTGAAAGCCTGTCAGGAAAGGGAAAAACACCCGATTGGTACCGGTTGTGTCCATTTTTCAAGTAGGTCCATTCATGAGACATGAGGTCGGGTTCTAACATGGGCAGGGAAAAGAACCCGTTAAGTTCTTGGAGCAGAATCAAGTCATGGTGCGGAATTTGGAAACACAGATTATGGTTTGGCCCCTCCTCTTTGGCCCGAGAGAGAACCTGCAAACTCCACATGGAAAGGTCTCAGGTCGGGATTTGAACCCAGAGCTCTTGATTTGCTGTGCAGCAGAGCACCGCATTGGCGGAGGGCGGATTTTGAATATCCACATTAAAGGATCCATCTTCAGTACTTTGGGCTGAAGGCGTTAGGAAAAGCTTTCATTCAACATTCCAGCGTTCAGCTGTGAACTCTGGGTAGCCACCGAAAGAATGAGGTCAAAGCTGCAAGCGGCTGAAACGAGGTCAACCTGTAAGGGGGGGGGGGATCAAAATAAGAAAAAAAATGCCAATCAACGCCTCATTAATCGTCTTAATAACTGGATAATGCGACGAAAGTCAAACTAATGAGGACATTTAGCACAGGAGTCGGACTTAATCAGAACACAGCTGTCAAATTAACGGGGGGGGGGGGGTCTTGTTTTAAATTCAGCCGACGGACTTAAACACCTCTGGATGGGACCCACGTTTAACCTCCGCCATTTCCAGACAGCGAGGGAGAATGGAGGCGTCTGTCCCGCCGCAATCACAGCACAAATAAATAAATATGATCTGAAAACACACACACACACACACACGCACACACACTCACACACACACACACACACACGCACAGATGCGGAGGGGATGTATTGTGAATCTTCCGGCTGCGTCTCGATGATAACAATGAGTTGTGGGCTAATTGAATCCACAATAAAACTCACATAAACACTCACACACACACACACACACACACACACACACACAGACACACACACACACACACATAGCATGAGCAGCTGAATCAATAGATAAGCTGTTGACAGTTAATCAGGCGTCGGGTCGGACAGATGCAGAGATCATTGAATTGTCAGGAGTCTGATTAACGGGCCTGAACTCGGCTCGCAAGGCATCTTCGTCATCCTCTTCCTCCCGCCATTATTTCACTTTTATGTTCGACTGCGTCGAGATCTGAAAAATGATGATTTTTTCTTCTTTGTCTTCTTTGCTTGATTTGTTTCTAACTTTTCACCGCATGCATCTCCAAATAGATGTTATGTGTTTACCTAAGTTTGTTTGTTTGTTTGTTTGTTTGTTGGTTTGTTTGTTTGTTCAGCATTTCTTGAGAAAATCAGTGGACGATTTTTTTGCGTGATATTCTACCCAGTGGAAATTTTTTGGGCATATGTCAGAGGTGATTAAATTTTGTCGTTAGATCATCTATAAAGACGACTCCACTTTGTTCTGTGCAGCAAAAACATCGTATTTAATCTAATAATAAAAAAAACAAATTCTTAGTATTTTCATTTTTCATCTGCGTTTGTCTTTTATTAGTATCCTTATTTTTGCACCCAGTTAATCGTCACCTCTTCTCTCTTCATCCCTGTTTTGGTTCATATTTCACAAACGACAAATGGAATCGCTTTTATGCTATTTCTATCAAATCAGACGCAGAAGATGGCAAAGAGTGAAGGTTTCTGTTTTTTGTTGTTACTCTAATATAGTGACATTAGAGATTATTTATTCTACAAAAAACTTCAAAATAGAAATCCTGCTATTTATTATATTTAACCACAGATTATTATCATTAATAATAGTAATAATAGTAATAATAGTAATAATAATAATGATAATGATGACAATAATAAGATGATGATAACAATAATAATGTTGATAATAATAATAATACTAATAGTAATAATAATAATATTAATAATGATAATAATTATAAAAATAATTATGATAACAATTGTAATAATACGATAATAATAACAATAATAATGATAATAATATTAATAATAATGATAATGATGATATCAATAATAATGTTGATAATAATAATAATAATAATAATAATAATAATAATAATAATAATAATAATAATAAAAATACTTATAATAATGATGATAATTATAATACTTTTTCTTTTCAAAATACTGTATGCAAAAGACACGTAACAGGTAGAAAAATAAAACGGAAGCAACACATCAAAAAAAAAGAAAAGAATCAATATCAGTTATTAAAAATACATTGAAAATGAAACAGCTGAAATGGCAGCGATGAATAAAAATGACATAACGCTGATGATTAAACAATTAATGCTCAGTTGAACAGGTGAGACTTGGGTGGCAAATTAAATAAGGAGGGGTCAGTGCCGTCTCTGATGTGATCAGGTAGTGAGTTCCAGAGGGAGGGTGGGGGGAGGAGACAACTGTCACCCCAGGGCCCAGTTATGAAACATAAAAACACGGTTCATACAAAAACACCTGATCGTATTGGAGTTAGTTTAACATTATGTCCTCAACAAAATAAGAAACACCGTGGAAAAATGATTACTTTTCATATTTTGTTTCTTCGGGGCATTTATTACTTTTTTTCTCTAAATTTAACATAAAAAGGCAAATTGTTTTGTCCACCATGTTTTTAAACACTAAGAAAATCAGACGTTTTTTTCCCATGAAAATTGTTTCCTGATGACAAATTTGTCTCTTCTGGATGAAATTAGCTCAACCTTTTCTTCAAGCACCTTTTCAAAAAACTTCAGTATTTCCTCAAAAAACAAAAGTAAAATTTGGCTCATTCTGACTAGCCTCTCTCACAAGTGGCGTTCCCCTCAGGGCTCCGTCCTCGACCCCTTACACTTTAGCATAAACACGCCGCCATGCCGTGTTATAAACGGGTACAGTCACATTTTTACACACATGACAGTTGTGTGCATAAATTCCTCTCCTCGCTCGAGGAGGTAAAGGAGGTAAAGGAGGTAAAGGAGGTGAAGGAGGTGAAGGTGTCTGTGTGCCCAGCCGGTACCATCTGTTTCATGAATAAGCTGATATTCAGTATTTATCTGTGTTTGTCTCCGCAGTACCCAGCGCCGCTCCGCAGAACATCACCTTAGAAGTCGTGCTGTCCAGGGTGAGTTCAAACTTTTATACTTGCATTCCCTCCTTTCTCCGCACTAACCAGACTCGCCGCCACAACCGGCGCCGTCTGCTGTGGAACGGAAAACGACACGACGCACCGGGATCCGACAATAAGTCAGCTCCAACCCTCTGTTATCCGACGCACGACCCGTCACCTGCGTAAACGCTGAACATTTATTATTTGATGCGTGTGATTCTCCGGGCTCGTAGACGCGGCGGATTCTGACATACATTTGAAAGTGTGACACCGCCATCAGTCAGCGTCTGCTCTCCGGTGATCTGGCCTCTTTCCACTGACGGATGTGAGTTTAGGTGTTTAACACACATTCTTTTATATGCAAAGAGCCGTGGACCATTATTCCCTCATCAAAAAATGACAGTATGCATACTGATGACATCATCACCTTAGCTCCATTCATCCTTTGGAACCCAAAAAAACCCAAGTATTTCAAAATAGAGTCGAGGTTAACGTCCAGCCGGTCTCCGATATTTAGCATGATGTTAACTTCTGTAAAGGAAACATACTTAAATTCATAAATTCATTTTCAGAACGTAATAAAACACTGTAAAAAAAAGAAAAAGAAAAATTTGTACGAATTTACGGGAAAACGCCGGCAGCTGTGGTCGCCAGAATTTTTGTGTTAAAGACATCAAGGTAAAAAAAACAACATAAAAACAGATTTAATGTTGTAATTAAATACATATGCTGTAATTAAGTAATTATGTAATTATGTAATTAACACATTTAATTACATAAAATAAGAATAAATTCAATTTGTTTTAGTCTTTTGAGGCACAAATCCATTTATTTCCGAAACTTGTATGGTATTTTTTAACATATTTTGTACGTCAAAATTATGGGATGCTGTTGCTAAATGGTTAAAGGTGTTCATTCACATTTAAATACCAGCAATTCCGTAAAAATACTTTTACAGTAATGAGCTTCTGTGGCGTTATGGAACTGTTTCTTTTCATTTTACCAAAAGTTTATATTTTCACATATTTTCACATACGATTTGCGCAATCTACTAAAATACAAAAAACGCAAAGTTTTCCTGGAAATGAAACCAGAAAACGAGTAAAAACAAATATCAGTATCAGAACATGGGTGAAGACATGACAACTGGGTCAGAACATCGCCAGAACTGCAGGTCTTGCTGGGCGTTCCAGGTCTGCAGTGGTTGGACCTGACCAAAGTGGTCTAAGGAAGGACAACTGGTGATAAGGGGGTCATCGGGTCCAAAGCGAGGCTCTGCTTAGCGATGACTTTGGAGACGCGTTGCCCTCTGTGAGAATGGACTGACCTTTGACAGCGGACCAGTTCTTATATATCCCGCCTTTAAACGACCTTTTCCATCAAACGTGGGCGTGATGGGTTCCCATCAGGGTTTTCAACTCTTCACGGGAATGAGCCGAAGAGAAAGTAATGAATGTGTCCAGAATCGATCGGAATGGCTCATAATTCATGTCCATAAAGAGGCCGTTCTGAGCGTCCGTGGAGACATGACCCCATATACTTCACTTCCTGTCCGCTCATTTCCCTGCATGCGACGAGCGCTTCCCCGCTGATGGTCTGTCAGGTCAGAGATGATGTATCAAGGTTGTCTGAGGTGTAAAAGCGACATGATGCGAGTTTTCATCACCGAGGAAAAGAGGAATATTATTGTCAAATCTTCTTTTTAAAGTTATGGAAAGTAATTAATACCTAATAGCAGGGATATATTTAGCAGGTTTAAACTTTTGATTCCTTGCCTTCCTCTTTTCCGTAAATAAATGTATTAGCGTTTTTGATCTTGTATACTGAATTAGCAGATCAAATAGAAGAACAAAATGATTTTAATCACGTCCACCAAGGAGGTTTGTTTTCCCTCCTGTGTGTTTGTTTGTTTTGTTTTTTTGATTTTCTGAGAAAGATTACCGCAAAACTTATTTGCATGAAATTTTACCCAGATGTAAGTTTTGGTATATCCTAGATGTGGTTATATTTTAGTGAAATTACGTGTTTCACTGCATTTCAAATAAAAGCAAAAGAGCCATTTCAAATGGTGACGTAACAGAGTTTCAAGAGTTCGTTTGATGACTTTGATCTTTCTGTGGGGCTCAGTTTCAAGAATTCGTGTGATTCCTTTGATCTTTCTTTGGGGCTCAGTTTC
Organism: Lophius piscatorius; assembly: GCA_009660295.1. Taxonomy (NCBI): domain Eukaryota; kingdom Metazoa; phylum Chordata; class Actinopteri; order Lophiiformes; family Lophiidae; genus Lophius; species Lophius piscatorius. The sequence goes on from VRLP01003027.1 coordinate 24,030, forward strand.
AAGAATTCCTGTGATTCCTTTGATCTTTCTGTGGGGTTCAGTTTCAAGAATTTGTGTGATTCCTTTGATCTTTCTTTGGGGCTCAGTTTCAAGAATTTCTTTGATTCCTTTGATCTTTCTGTGGGGCTCAGTTTCAAGAGTTCCTTTGATGCCTTTGATCTTTCTTTGGGGCTCAGTTTCAAGAATTCCTGTGATTCCTTTGATCTTTCTTTGGGCACAGTTTCAAGAGTTCCTTTGATTACTTTGATGTTCTATTTGGGATGGAGTTGGGGCCCCAGGGGGCTGAACAGAGACGCTGAAGTGGAAGGTGCAAGAGATGAGTGGCTAAACAGTATTTGAGAGATACTCAGAGAGTTTGTTGCGGTTGTTGGTGGTTTTAGAGGCTGGCGATAACTCAGACATTAATGGAGGAATTAATGTGGCGGAGGTTTGCGCATGTTGAGTGGCTTTTTCTACTTTATTATAATTCCTTAAAAGCCTTGCAGCAGGCACCATGGACAAAGCAGAGGAATATTTAAAAAAAAGCCCATGAGTCGGTTCTGGCAGACACACATGACATGGTGGGCCTCATCACTCGTCATCAAACACACCCCGTCCTAGTCGGTGGTCCATTTAAGAAGCACCAACTTCTGATTTCTCCCTCTAGCTGCCATACTGCTGCAGTTCCGGGTTCATATTACCCTCGATGCTACCAGAACACCAACAACTAGTAGGTTCTATTTAACTGGGTTCAATGGTTTCTCATCAATCCCTCAAAAATGTCCTTATGAAAATATCTGTGGGGAGTGATGAGTTACAAACATTTCTATGCCAGTTTTTAACTGAAATGTGAAAATAAAAACAGTATTAGCAACATTTCAGCTCATTAGTGAGGCTGGTAAGGAGGGAGTAGTGTGTGAATGAAAACCTGCGGCACGCAAATTTACAAATCCTGCTCTACCGAAGCCACGACCCTCCCTAATCTACCTCGGGTGGTCTCGGGCACGACGAAGACTCTTCTCACCCTCGGAGATAGAGCTTCAGCTACTAGAGAAAATGCCATCGCTGTAATGAGCTAATCAGTGGTGGAGTCAACCGGATTTATAAAAAATAAATTAATAAAATCCCCATTCCACTCCATCCTGCTTCCAAACGTAAACAAACAGCATCGATCACAACGCCGAGTCTCGCTGACGTAAACAATTACAAGGAAGTGGCTGAAGAGGGTTCTGGGAGTGATGGTAATAACTTCCTTCATTAGGGAGCGTACGCCCCCAGGGTTTGTTGGCGGCTGCCGGGGGTGGGGGGGGGTTGACTCCTGATGTTTGATGTATAGGTTCTGGAGCCATAAGAAAACACCGAGCTCAGCACAGCAGGAAGTGCGCCGCGGTGATAATTACCTCATGTAGATTGGTTGGGTTGGAGGTCGGACGCTATGAGGTTGTCGTGGAAAGTTGACTGCCGGAAGTCGAAAAGCCTGCCAGTAGTTATTAATGTGACAAAATATCTTAATAATGCATAAATAGATGTTAGAAATAAGGGCCTCAAACACTGAATTGTGTCATTTCCTCAACCCTCGTCTTCCTCTCAGTGGAGAATCACTTTCGACGTTTGTTGTTGAATGCTTGATGGATGGTGGCTTCACACGCAGAATTTCTCCAGCCGGGGTCACTTCTGTGATTAACAGAGTTAGGTTTGAATGCGTGACCCCTGACCCTAATCTGGTACTCTTGTGGGGACAGTATGTCAATCCATCTTTTTAAGCTGGAGAAAGAACTGTCATGTACTTAATGGCATTCCATTCGTTTATTTTCTGTAAAGTGTGTAAAGTGAAGGCTACAATCAGGGTAAAGGCCAAAAGATAGAGATAAACAACCATTTGACACTAGCTTTCAAACCTAAAGGCAATTTAGAGTCAGCTAATTACTCATATTATGTTTCAGGGCTGTGGTGGATGTTATGGGAGAGAACCTTTACACACTGACATGTAGGATATTATTTAATGAGGTATAATGTCTGTGCAGTGTTCAGGTTCTGGTTCATGACTGTGTTGGAAGGGAACGGTTGAATGTAAGGAAGGGAACGGTTGAATGTAAGGAAGGGAAGGTTGAATGTAAGGAAGGGAACGGTTGAATGTAAGGAAGGATAGGGAAGGTTGAATGTAAGGAAGGGAACGGTTGAATGTAAGGAAGGGAACGGTTGAATGTAAGGAAGGGAAGGTTGAATGTAAGGAAGGTAACGGTTGAATGTAAGGAAGGGAACGGTTGAATGTAAGGAAGGGAAGGATGAATGTAAGGAAGGGAAGGTTGAATGTAAGGAAGGGAAGGTTGAATGTAAGGAAGGGAAGGTTGAATGTAAAGAAGGGAAGGGAAGGTTGAATGTAAGGAAGGGAAGGATGAATGTAAGGAAGGGAAGGTTGAATGTAAGGAAGGGAAGGTTGAATGTAAAGAAGGGAAGGGAAGGTTGAATGTAAGGAAGGGAAGGTTGAATGTAAGGAAGGGAAGGTTGAATGTAAGGAAGGGAAGGTTGAATGTAGGGGAGGGAAGGTTGAATGTAGGGGAGGGTCATCTTTCATGTACTTTAACTTTGTGTAAGGCAGCTGATCCAAGTTTGTAGAAATTTTTAATTGACAATTTATGGAGGTGTGAAAAAAAAGGTCGAGTTAAAGACGACCGAACACGGCTGGCTGAAGAAGTTTCTCTCTCTCCGCCGAAAGACTCGTCTGAATACAAATAAGTTGGACTCCTGTGACCTTTGTAGTGTTGTCCTACTATCGGCCCATCAAATCAGTGGTGGATTCTGGGAGGACCAACACGCCGCTCTTTCATCTCCGCAGTGATTCTTGGACTAACTTTTTGTGGCGGTTCCTATCGAGCGGTTTGAGCCCCAGCGAGTCCGTGCAGGAGTCCCAGAACCTTGAGATTCATTTAAACATTAATTAAAAGCCCCAGCAGTAAAGAGTCCAGTTGAGCTCAGTGTGAGGCGTTCACTTAACATCTGGGGCCACAAAATTGGATTTAACAGTTCATTACGAAAACTGTCAGTTAATGTCTCCCTGTGAGGGGGCGTGGGAGTCATAATTCATTACGGTCTTTGCACATGCATTCAATTTCCTTTCCACAGCCACATTTTCACCCTCACTTACATTTCACTCTCGCACATTCCGCCTCTCATATTCCCCACTCAGGGACACATCTTTCCACTCATGATAAGGAATTTCGAACAGACCTTGACGAGGAATATGAAGGAGGCAGGCAAAAGGTCAAGGCTGTTTCTCAGTGGCCTCGTCACACCGAAAGGTGAATTGCACGCCAATTCCTTGAGTGTCTTCGCGGTGCATTTTTATTCCGGACGGTTGCTAAGGAGCGTCGGGAAGAAGCGTTGAAAAGCAAAACGCTCCAGGCTGGTTTTCATTGACATTAGCCAGGTTGAGATGGAGAAGGAGAAGATGTTGTAGCAGCTGAATAGCTGAGTGGGTGACACCGCTGTCTCTGGTTCAGGAGACTGGGGTTTGAATCCCAGTCAAAAGGGGGCGTGGCAAGAATCCAGTGTGGACGCTTGGGCAAGGTCGTTAGTGCCGCCCAGCCACAGCTAGTACCGGCCCCAAGCCCGGATAAATGGGAGGTTTGTGTCAGGAAGGGCTCCGACGTTAAAAAAAACAACAAAACGTGGAACCAGACGATCCGCGGTGGGCCCATCCCTAAGGGAGCAGTGGGAAGTCCCTGTCAAGCGCCCAGGAGCAGGGGTTTCAGGGTCTTGCCCTTGGACCCACGGCATGTAGAGTCAAGGGCTGGGATCAAATCCCAAACTCCTGTTTGGGGGACATGCACTCTGAATACCAATGCTGAACAAGAAATGCGTGCCTGTATGAACCTGGACTGCTTTAACTGACGAAGACGAAGACGAAGGCGGCACACATAGATCCGACAGCCTCTCCGCTCCATAGCAACAGTGTTAAATGTTGTGCAAATGTTCACATCAGTTGCGCTACGATGGGAATAGCCATCCAGACTTGAACTCAAGGGAACAACAAACGGCTTGAGTATATAGATGGTTCTGACTGAGAAGACTCGCCCTGGGACTTCTACGAGTTCTCAGACTTTTTCCAAAATTCTACCAGCACATGAACTTTGTAACAACTCCCTGCCCTCTGTCCCCCGGAGAGCTGGTACTCCATCTGGACTCGGCTGAGGTGAGAAGGACTCAGTCCAGAGTTAAGGCAAGTAAAGCTTCAGGTCAGCTGGACTCAAGTATGTCTGAATGCTGCGTATTGACTCCGTCTCAGCATTTAGTACAATCATGGATTCTGTCCTTCTTGACTGAGAGATCATTGACTTTATGCTTTCCCTACTTCAGCAGTTCTTCAGGACATCCCCTGCATAAACCTCGCCCCACCCGTCACATACTGTGCTCTCTGCGCCCCCACTGCCTCCTACCCATGACATCATTGCCTCCCTCCCCTCGTCCCACACCGCGCCTGATGGACGATGGACAATCAGCTACACAGAAACTGTCTGTTCACATGTTTCCATCTATAAATGTAGGCTGTCTATAAGAGCTGATGACAGCAGACGCAGAACTTTTATCTGCCCACTGAAGACGTTTTGTCCTCATGTCGTCATTTTACTGTCACACCTTAAACATCCACCACAGTCCCCTCGTTCTGTCACCGTTACCGAGGTTTCTTATGTTTTGTAATATTGTTATTACTACTAGTAGAAGTAATCATTAACACTCGTCTGATGTTTGCTGGACCGTGAGAAACTACTTCATCTGTACATTAACTCTTTTCACTGTATGAACCTGGACTGATTCACTGTGTGAACATGGACCGTTTCACTGTATGAACCTGGACTGTTTCACTGTGTGAACATGGACCGTTTCACTGTATGAACCTGGACTGTTTCACTGTGTGAACATGGACCGTTTCACTGTATGAACCTGGACTGTTTCACTGTATGAACCTGGACTGATTCACTGTGTGAACATGGACCGTTTCACTGTATGAACCTGGACTGATTCACTGTATGAACCTGGACCGTCTCACTGTATGAACCTGGACTGTTTCACTGTAAGAACCTGGACTGTTTCACTGTATGAACCTGGACTGTTTCACTGTATGAACCTGGACTGTTTCACTGTATGAACCTGGACTGTTACACTGTGTGAACATGGACTGTTTCACTGTGTGAACCTGGACTGTTTCACTGAATGAAACAGTGCACTATTATTAAGACTTTGATCCATGGAGACTCGTTTTTCAGTGCTTTTATCAATGAGAGATCATTCTTTGTTGTTTGTTTGTTTGTTTGTTTGTTTGTTTGTTTGTTTGATTTATTCATGGTCTAATGTCTCCCTATAGAAGTATATTGATCTCTTTATTGACTGACATTAATACTTCACTGAGGTAAAATGATAACTTTGTAAGGAAAACGGAAAAAGTCTTAATGTGGGTCTCATAGGGTTATTTGACAAATTCGATAGTTCCCATGATGCTCGCTGTTTCTGCGGTCTTTAACTGAAGGAAGAAGTAAAGTTAAAACAACAAAAAAAAAATTTTCATCTCTAGTCGCTCACATTGACTTTCGTACGGTTCTTCAGATTTCCCTGGTAGAACCGTGAGGGGCTCACGGTGGGAGTGACACCGTTTATGCAAAAACAACAAACAACATTTGGTAACTATGGAAACACACAACATCAGACAGAAGGACTCTCACACAGAGGTGTGATCTGCGTTCATCGATCGGACCTTCGACATTTGAAATCTATCAGTTTCAGCGTCTCGTGTCTGAAGATTTGTCTCTCTTTTTTAAAATGATGTAGTTTTAAAAAATCTATTTCGTTTGGATTTGTGCCGTAGATAAGACAGAATAAAACATAAACCAGGGATTTGATTTCATTTTTGAAATATTCTGCGTGCAGGAGAAATATTTCAGAGATGTCTGCGTGATTCCTCTAGATGTTATCTTATAACTTTAAAGTTGTTTATTTCCTTTACACATGTATGTTTCACCGTGCTGCATGTTGTATCACAGAGAAAACAGAGTCACTCTGTCCTCAGTGTGATTGTGATTACAACTGTTACCCATACACACACAAACTCACACACACACACACACATGCACATGCACATGCACACACACACACACTCACGCACGCACACACACGCACACATACACGCACACACACACACACGCTCACACTCACACACACATGTATACACATTCACACTCACATACTCACGCATGCACACCCATACACACACAAACTCACACACACACATGCACACCCACAAACACACATGCATACCCACACACACACTCACGCACGCACACATACACGCACACACACACACACGCTCACACTCACACACACATGTATACACATTCACACTCACAAACTCACGCATGCACACCCATACACACACAAACTCACACTCACACACACACATGCACACCCACAAACACATCCATTCCCACACACACATTCACGCACGCACACACTCACACACAAACATGCATACACACCAACACACACACACACACACTCACACACACTCACACCAACACAAACACACACATGCACACCCACAAACACACACACACATGCATACACACGCACACGCACTTACACCAACACACACACACACAGACACACACTCACACGCACACACGCATACACACTCACACGCACACTAACACACGCACACACACTTGCACACCGACACACACTCACACACGCATACACACTCACACGCACACTAACACACGCACACACACTTGCACACCCACACACACAGGCAAGCGCACACAAGCATAAACACTTACACACATGCAAACCTATACACAGGCCCACCCATGCACACACACGCATACACACGTGCACACCCATGTACGCAAACACACACTCACATACACACAACCAAAACGCACAGTAACAAATGCACACGCACACGTGCACAGAAACACAAAAACACACACACATGCATACACGTGCACACCCAAACACACACATGCACACCAATGCACGTACGTAGACACATTCATACGCACACACGCACACTCACTCACAAGCACACCCAAGCATACATACACACACAAACATACACAATTACTCAAACACAGACATGCACACACACACATGAGTGCACACACACGCACACATGTACACACATACAATATATGCATACACCACATGCACACACACACGCACACGCATACACACACGCCCACACCCATGCCCACATACACACACATACACACACCCGCGCTCAAACACACGTATATGCACACACATGCACACCAACAAACGCACATGCACACGCCTGCACACACGCACAAATGCCCTGCACACAAACACACATATATGCACACCCATACACTCCAACACACACACATGCACACACATGCACACCAGCACACACACATGCACACACATGCACACACATGCACAGTAACACACACACATGCACACGCACACATCGTCGATGTGGTTCCAGCTCTCTAGAGGACTTGAGCAAACAATCACAGATTGAATTCAGTGTTTACTCACCTGCTCCTGTGTGTGTGTTTGTGCGTGTGTGTGTGTGCGTGTGCATGTGCATGTGTGTAGGTCACAGGATGGATGAGGTGTTTTGTATGCAGCTCGCACACTGTGCTCAGTTCAGCCTAAAGTAACAAAGGGATTTATCCTTCGAATCAATTCCAGATTCAGTTTCGTCAAATCTTTTTCATCCATCGACGCGACAAAATACTGAGCAAAGAAATATAATAACAGTGAAACACACCTGTGCATCCGTTTGTGCAGCATCAGCAACCCAGGAGTTCCTCCGAAAAACTCTTCCTGTGCACAGAGAAGCATGTCGGTACCGGTTGAACCTCTGAGGGGCTGTGGAGGTAGTAACAGAGCCGCAAAGGAGGGAACGAACAGTTTGGGGCTTTGAGAGCCCAGATTTAAAAAAAATGGAGGACTATACCATCCAGAAAAAAAAACAACCGAGCGTCGATGATCGCTGTCAAAGAAGGGAAAACACGAAGACCAGACTCGTGAAACCAAGGAGAGGTTAAAGGGTGGATTCTGCACGCGGTTTCCAACCTCCGCCGGTTGCATTTCCTGTACGGCGCGGCGCCATTACTGGCTCTGGGTCGGCGTAGAAAGGTGGTTTGTGAACTCTTATTGGGCTTCTTCCTTGGAAAGGGGTCCAAGTGGGTCCTGCGGCCTTTTCTCCCCACCCACTCCGTGTGGCACCATCCAGCCTTCACCCAGGCATTCCGCGCAGAGCCCGCCAGTTTTCCGGTTTCACAAGTCGGGTTCTCTTCTTTCCCTTCTTTTTTTCTTTTCATGCTAAAGCCTCCTTCTCTCCATCGGTGGAGGACAAGAACCCCAACACATATCTGCCCAAACATTTACCTGATCTGATGAACGGATCATCTATTTTATGGAGGAGACCCAGAATACGCTCGAGGGATTTAAGTCTCGATTTCCCCGAACATTTTCTCCCAAGTTTGAGAACTTTGCTGGGAAGAAGGACATCTGGGCCACTTTCCAGAAAAAACTGTTCCAGGGAGGAATTCTGTGTAAACAGGAAGTAGGACACGACAGGAGTGTGATGCTTAAATGACGTCAATGATTTAAATAACAGCGAGTAGCAGCTGGTAGCAGTTATCAGCAATATGCAGCAAGTAGCCATTAGCAGCTAGTAGTAAGCATATCATAGAAGGTAGTAGCAGTATGCAGGTACTAGCAATTGTCTGCTAGTACCTGTAAGCAGCTAGTAGTAGTTAGAAGCTATTAGCATTGAGGTTGCAGGTAGCAGCCATTAAGCAGCTAGTAGAAGTTGGTATCCGCTTTAAGGGACGTCTGCTGTACTCACTGAGCTAAAGCCACACCCCCAAAAAAAAGCTAAAAAGCTACTAGCTAAAAAGCTACTAGCAGTAACAGTGAGTTTCAGGTAGCAGCTAATAACAGGTAGCAGGTAGCAGCTAGTAACACTAAGCAGCTAGAAGCAGTTTAAAGTAAGCAGCTACTTACAGTAAGTAGTAGGTGGAAGCTAATCGCGGGTAGCAGTAAGCAGCTAGTAGCAGTGAGGTTTTAGCAGGCAGTTAGTAACATTAAACAGCTAGTAGAAGTTTGTATCTAGTAGCAGTGAGCAGCTAGAAGCAGCTAGCATGAGTAAAAAGCTACTAGCAATAACACTGAGATTCCATCTTGTTCCACTTTCATTCCGGCGATTAAAGCGAAACGGAAGCAAAGAGAAAATTTAGAGGAAATAATTTATGTATGGATCTTATATCATTTTAAAAAAACATTAAAAAACAAAACATTATGCAACCAAAGTGACATTTGATCACATTGATCGTGAAGGACGCTCACTAAAAAAACGTATATTAATATTATTACCAGTTGTTTTTTACAATCGCTCAGAAGTCTCTGTTTCTCGTAATCATCACCGCCGTTATCACTACTCACCCTCCTCATCGTCTTCCACCTTCACCCTGCTCTCCATCCTACGAGGGAGACCCGAGACAAGAGCGGTACTCTCCGCCTGTGTAAAGGCCGTGGTGGAGGAGGTCACGACTCCACCCGCTCCGCCGCCTCTCAAGCCTCAACGACACACGAATACAAAGCAGGAGGGATTTCGGCTCATGACGTTTCTCTGCTCCGTTCAGACAGAAAAAACAGAACCAGGAAGCCTGGCGCCTCTTCACCTCCACTTCACACAGGGATAAAAAAAAAAAAAAGAAGTACATGTGAATGCTGCTTAATTGATCCGCGGAGCCCTTTTAGCTCGCCGGGCGACGAGAAGGAGATGACAGGAAGCAACTCAATGAACGCGGCATGTTGTGATTAAGCAGCAGGCGGAGAATTGAGCGCCCATCGTCATAAATAAATAGAAGACGGTGCCGCTGGTTTAGAGTTTTGTGTCTTTGTCACACTCTACTGTGTTTTTGATCGAAAGTCCTCCAGATCCAATAAAACTTCGGTCCAATTACCCGCCAAAAGATGGATAAACGTGTGTTTTTAGTCTATTTGTTTGATGCAGCAGAAGTGATGAACAAATACAAGCTGTCATAACAAGTAGCAACTGTCACAATAGCGGTAGAAATCACAGTAATACCGCTAAACAAACCAATATTTGAAGGGATAGCGGTATAAGCCTTTTTACTAAAAGTGCCGTTGTTAATCATGAGTGTATTCCAATGAGTAAATAGAAGTGCTGTAAGTAATAACAGTGTAAGTTACCAATAATAACAGCATTAAGAATAGGTGCAGTCTCAGTAATAACAGTAGCAGCAGTAATAACAGTATAAGTAGCAGTAATAACCAGCAATAACAGTATAAGTCGAGGTAATAACCAGTAATAACAGTATAAGTAGAGGTAATAACCAGTAATAACAGCATTAATAATAGGTGCAGCCTCAGTAATAAGAGTATAAGCAGTAATAACAGTATAAGTAGCAGTAATAACCAGCAATAACAGTATAAGTCGAGGTAATAACCAGTAATAACAGTATAAGTAGAGGTAATAACCAGTAATAACAGCATTAATAATAGGTGCAGCCTCAGTAATAAGAGTATAAGCAGTAATAACAGTATAAGTAGCAGTAATAACCAGCAATAACAGTATAAGTCGAGGTAATAACCAGTAATAACAGTATAAGTAGAGGTAATAACCAGTAATAACAGCATTAATAATAGGTGCAGCCTCAGTAATAAGAGTATAAGCAGTAATAACAGTATAAGTAGCAGTAATAACCATTAATAACAGTATAAGTCGAGGTAATAACCAGTAATAACAGCGTTAATAATAGGTGCAGCCCCAGTAATAACATTAATGGCAGACGTAGAACCAGTTTCATCGAGGGACTTTCAGAGAGGGTCTTCATGAGAACCTTCATTGTCCCATTTTCAATCAGGGGCAGTGAAATGTCGGTCATGGTGTCGACATCACAGGATTTGCTGATTTTCTGGGTGGAGGGTAAATGCTGACAGAGCGCCCACCAGTCACTGGTTGGATGGAGTAGTTACCGCCCCGTAGTGGAGGAGGTTTGGTGGTGGTGTTGGTGTCCTCCGTCATGCACGGTTTGCCTGTTTATGCCTCTGTGGGAGTTGTTCCAACATGAATTTAACTTCTGTGACGTTTCCATAGAGACCTCAGAGCCTACCGCATCCTGTCAAAGTGGCTTATTATTTAATGAAGCCCATGGTGAAGCCTGACCAGACACACACAGAGAGAGAGAGAGAGAGAGAGAGAGAGAGAGAGAGAGAGAGAGAGAGAGAGCAGGGGATAATATAGAGAAATCTGGCTGGCACACATTTATTCAATTTGTCCCTTTTTTTTCCCATCCCTCCGCCCTTCCTCATCTCTCCTCGTCTCCCTCTTTTCTCCCCGTAATCGGCTTCGCTGTAATCAATTAGCAGAATGAGGAGCAGCCGAGGGAACAGGTGCCGCTAAATGTTAATGAATTCCTCCGTGGCCGTCGTCAGAGTAACGCCGGCGGAATATTCTAAAGCGCTTGTTGGCCCGATGACTTACGCCACAGCTGATGGAGGGAGACGCACGCCATCACTCTGCTGTCGGCCTGCGCGCTAATGTGACGCCAACAACAGATGTGTGAGTGCGTGTGATACAATCTGTACACGTGTAGACGCCCGTCTGCTTCCCAGCGCCGATAATACCAGCCCTGTGGTTGGCCGCAACGATCTCGCCGGCTTTGCGAGGCCCGACAAAACGTTTCCATATCCCCGCGTTTCAGAAACTGATGTCCTGGTTTGAGTCGAACGAACAACCGCCGTCGGTTTGACGGTAAACCTTGACTACCTGTCTGACTCCACAGCATTCGTACGGCGGACAGAAGCCGGACCTTTGACGCAAAGGTGCAGCGGTTCCGCTCCGAGCGCTCTCCGGATGTCTGAGCGCCGTAGCCTGTTTCTCAGCCCCCTACGAAGGAAGCTCATTTCAGCCGCTTGTATCCTTGACCTCATTCTTCTGGTCACTACCAAGAGCTCATCACAGTAGACGCGAGGGCTGGAACGTAGATGGACCGGACTCAGTTCTTTCTTCCCCACAACGGATCGATACAACACCATCTATACCGCTGATACCTGTCCACCGTTTCCCCGTCACTCAAGAACAAGATACAAAGATTCCGAAACTCTTTTGATTGAAGCGGCAACTCACCCCCCTACCCGAAGGCGACATTCCACCGTTTCCCAGCAAAGAACCACATCCATCCATCCATCTAAAATGCTGACTCATGGTTCATGAGTCAGCATTTAGACTGATTATTCTTACCAGGTTCTTCTTAAATGGTTGGAATCAGTCATTTCAGGAAACATTTTCTACAGAGTGTCAGATTTTAAAATCTAACCAGGACCAAACATGACTCAGTGTACTAACGGTTTGATTAATGTAAGATTTTTTAATCTAACACACCACCCAACTTTGTCACGCCGCTCGCTCAAATAGCTAAATATCCTCCAATTTCACCCTCCATCATAAATTTGGCACAACTAGAAGGAGAAACTATGAAGAGACAAAAACCAAAGACTTCCTGATTCATTAATCTTCCATTCATTTAATGCTGAACACACACACACTCTCTCACACACTCTCACACACACACACATACACATACACATACACATACACACTCTCTCACACACTATCACACACACATACACGTACACACTCTCTCACACACTATCACACACACATACACATACACACTCTCTCACACACTATCACACACACACATACACATACACACTCTCTCACACACTATCACACACACATACACATACACACTCTCTCACACACTATCACACACACACACATACACATACACGTATACATACACATACACACTTAATCATCACATACACACGCAAATACACTTACACACTCTCTCACACTCTCTCACACACACTCTCTCACACACTCTCACACACACTCTTTCACACACTCTCAAACACTCTCACACACACAGACACCCACACACACACACACACACACACACACACACACACACACACACACACACTTAAAAACATATACATACACACACAAACACACACACACGTATACACCAACTTACCACTCACATCCAAACGCACATGCATACACACTCCACCAACACAAACACCACTCACAAACAGACACCCACACACACATACACTGGCACACACCAGCGCACGCATACACATACACATACACGTATATATACACACACACATCACTCACATATGTACACACAAACTTACCACTCACATCCAAACGCACATACATACACAAACACTTATACACACACCACTCCCTTACACACACACATCCGCATTCACACATATTCATACACACGCACATACACACATACGCCATACATACACACACACACACGCATACACACATTCACACAAACATGCCTCACATACACACACACATCCACATACACACATATTCGTACACAAGCACACACTTACTCATCACATACACACACACTTACACTTACACACATACGCCAAACATACACGCACACACACGCATACACACAGACTCACACAAACAAGCCTCACACACACACACACACACACTACCACATACACCAACGCACGTACACACACACATACATACACTCACAAACACACACACACACACACACAAGCCTCATGCACACACACTACCACGTACACCAACACACACACATACACACACAAACACTCACACACACACACACAAGCCTCATGCACACACACACACTACCACATACACCGATGCACGTACACACACACATACATACACTCACAAACACACACACACACACACACACACAAGCCTCATGCACACACAGACACACTACCACATACACCAACACACACTCACACACACACAAACGTACACACAAACAAACAGGGCTATCATGGCTATATGAGCGGTGGTTGATGACAGGTGCCGCACACTGGGGACCGAGTAAACATCTGTTTGCGTGTGTGTGTGTGTGTGTGTATGTGTGTGTGTGTGTGTCAGAGGTGGGTTGTTAACATGCAAATGCACTAATTGAAATGCATGCAGCAGGCACGGACACACAGATACACACTCTCACAGATAGAGACACACAAACCAACCGATCGCTGGTCAGGCCGACGCCACGAGGAGAAGAGATACGCTCGCCGCGCTGTATTTATGTCACAGTGATGCATCATGGGAAAAACATCTGCATTTGTGTCTCCACTGTAAAATCTTTATTTTTTCTTTTAAATGCATGAAAAAAAGAGCGGGAACGTAAAAAAAAAAAATCTGATACGTCTGACGGTCGAGCGTCTTTCTCACTCGGCAGCATTCAGAGATCAAACACAGATCTCCTGATTTCCTCCTGATTTAGATTTTCTTTCAAGTAGAAGATTCCACCGCCGGCCCCCCAGGAGAGAGAGGAAACTTTTCTTGAGTAGACTTTTATGATGTATTTGAGAATAAATGTACTTCATGCTGTTCTGCCATCAGTGTAGTTTCATGTGTACTATATATTTATATATACAGATATATATGTATATATATATATATATCTGTATATATGTATATATAAATAAAACAGTCGCTGTTGAAGGATTTCATTCCTGTTTTTTTTTCCCTCCGCTGTCTTTCAGAGCATCAAAGTGTCATGGCAGCCTCCTCCACGCAACGGGCAGAACGGCATCATCACCGCCTACAAGATGAAGTACAGGAAGACCGGTCGCCGTGGAGACCAGGAGGCCATCGAACCCAACAACTTCTGGTACCTGTTCACAGGTGAGACTCATCCTCAGATCCTCATCCTCACCCTGTGTTTCATTGGAATGTTCACCTACGTTAGTGTAGTTTTTAAAGATAAGAAGAAGAAAAAAAAACTTGTCTGATCAGCCATTACATTATAACCACTGATAGGTGATATAATCGTGTGGTCGCAAGATCACACCCAGCGTCATTAAAAACTGAAGGGGGTGGGGTTGAACACCAGAATCTGGACCTGCGTCTACAGGGTTGTGGTGGAGATCGTCTTCACCTTTTGCATCCTGGCCCATTCTCCCATCAGCAGATGCAGGGACCATGACTCCGCCCACAATGCAAATTAACTTCTTATGAATTGCTTATTTATTTTAGCCGCTCGTTTTGCGATGACCGGGAGACCCGCTTGCTTTCGTTCCTTTTCTTCATGTCCCCTAATATCTAGAACGTGCAATAAAGAATCCTCGTTCCTCGTTACCACGGTTACCCGTCAGTGGGTGGGATGTATCAGGCAGCGAGGGAACATTTTCTCCAGAAATTGATGTCGGAAAAAGGGACAATGGACCAGCATGATGATCTGAGTGACCTCCACGAAGACCAAAGTGTGACGACTGGGTCAGAACAACCTCCCGGCAATGCGGGTCTTGTTGGGTCCTCCTTCTCGGCAGCGGTTAGAACCCACCAAAGTGGTCTAAGGAGGGGGGCAACCGGTGAACCGCTCACAAAAGCATTGAGGAGGTTAATGGTTCTGATAGAGAGTAGCAAGAATATGTTAAATCTAACCAAGCTGCTGTGTGTGTGTGTGTGTGTGTGTGTGTGTGTGTGTGTGTGTGTGTGCGTGCGTGCGTGCGTGTGTGTGTGTGTGTCTGTCTGTTCAAACTGCCACTAGCTATTATTCCATTCGGAGGATTGCAGGATTTGAATGAATCTTCTTTTTCCATTATTCTCCTCTGATGGTATCGTCATCTTCTTGCATGGCGCCGGTGTTATTCCCCAGTGGCAGGTGTTTATGTTTACATTAAATCCGATCCGCCCACCGCCGGCCCGGCTGTCAGGAATAATCACTGCTTTTCAATGTGTGGATTAGACGAAGACGAGGAAGAAGAAGAGGGAGGAAGGACCCGACTGGCTCCCATTCAATTAAATTAAATATCGCAGCTCCGCCGCGGAGATTAAAGCATGACACACGTGAATTCGTCTCATCAGCCGGTTCTGAAATATTCCGTTTCCTCCAGCAAAAAGGTTTTTCAGTCCAGCCGGGAAATGGTGCCTTTATTTTTAATTCACCGTCAGACCAACCAGCTCTTAATCTCAGAACTCCTGCAGACGTTTCTAAATTCCACTTAATGGATAATGACCTCACCAGGGACAAACCGGGAGGGGGGGTAATAGTAGGGGGCGTACCCCCCCCCCCATACACACCACATCTGGAGTAAATCGGATCAACGGTGAGGAATGGTCAGAAAAACTGTGTTTTTCGTAAAAAAAAGAAAAAAAACTCCCCCAAGTGGATGAAAAATGAACTTCTAGAGTAAAGTATGATTATATGAGACGGGTCTCCTCGAGACGATCCCTATGACTCAAAATCCGACCCACGATTTAGGGAGTTGTGTGCGAAGAACGGTGATTCTTTCGTAAAAAAAAAAAAGCTCCCCCTACTGAGTAAAATATGAACTGTAAGAGACGGATCAGGTCACGTCGTTTCATGAGAACTAAATTTGGACTAAATTGGACCGACGGTTTGACTTTTCCCAAGTTCAATCCAGTTCTTCCTCGGACTTAGGTCTATGTGGGTATTACATTGAAAAATGATCCAGTAAATAGTTTTTAAGTTATGTCTGAAAAACACGAGCGCCCCCTGGTGAGAAAATAATGAAATACTACAGCAAAATAATATGTATACATTATATATTAAATTATCATAGAATGATAAATTATAGCGCTAGTATTGGAAGTGTAAATTTGTCCTTTCCCAAAATAAATCCAGTTCTTCCTCGCACTAAAGTCTTTGTGGGTATAAAGTTTTAAAATGTTCCCTGAAACGCTTTTTGAGTTATCGCGTTAACAAGATGGATCTTCCATAATATTCCTGACTTTTCAGCGGCTATAAAAAAAATACATGTATAAATAATACAAAAAAATAAATCAATAATGTAAACAACTAATAAATAAATAGATAAATAATAAAAATGAATTAAAAAACTATATAAATAATAATAAAATGAATTAAAATAAATATTCATGAATATTAAAAATAAAAAGAAATATATACAATAAATAGATATATAATATAAACAAAATTAAATAATTTAAACAACTGATAAATAAATAGATATATAATATAAACAAAAAATAAATAAATAGATGTATAAATAATACAAACAAATAAAGAAATATCTAAACAACACAAATAAAAAGTAAATAATACAAATGGAAAAATAAATAAATACGTGAATGTAAAACAAATAAAAATGAGAATGAATAATCATATTTTCTCTTGAAAACTTGTATTTGCATCAATTAAAAGGTGTATTCCGGGCTCGTTTTTAAAATCTTAAAACCCAGGAGCGGACCCAGAGACTTGGCGAAAAACAGTTCTTCGTTGTTTCTCTTGATATATTGCGGATTTTTGTTTCCGTCTTATTTTCATGAGTCGGACTCTGGTGGTCGGTTTCATCTTCTCGAGCAGATCAAAGACCGCTTTGAAAGGTTCTAACCACTGCACACTCAGCCAGACCTGCAGCATCTGGAGATGTTCTGACCCGGTCCAAATGTTTTCCCCGTCCCTGTTGCCGTGGTAACGCAATGACATCTTTTAGGTCGGGAGCGTCACCCACCGCTTTCTCCTCAAAGTCGTAAAAGTCATTTTACGACCTCTTTGATCGAATAAAACCTTCCTCTGCCTCCTGCCATGATGCGTTTGCAGAGCGTGGGATAAAGCACGGGATTAAAAGGCAGTTTTCTTTCTCGACACCGTCTCCTTGTTCTCATGTTCCTGCTCAAGGGGGACCGGTTGGGTCCCGGTTGGGTCCCGGTAGAATAAAGAGTTCGGTCCACACCGGATCTTCCTGGAAACACTGTGAGATTGAATTTGTTGGGATCGGCGCTCTGATATTGATGCATATGAATAAAAAGAGTTTGATTTGATGTTCGACTCTCTCTCTCTCTCAGTGGGAGAGAAAAACATCGAGGCCAGGACCAAATAAAAACGGACTTAATTTTGCGAGGACTGCTGAAAGTCCGGCGGCGTTCCTGAAGGCTGTGAATCAATAAGGAATCACAGACTGTGATGTCTGTGATTCCTTATTGATTTCTGTCATCTTAGAGGAAAAGTTTATCAAGTACAGATTTCACCCCACCTGAACGCACCGTCTCCTCCATCTCGTTGCACAGAGAAGTTAGAAATTCTCCAGCCGGAACCTCAAAGCAGTGGACATAAATGTCGGCAGCATTGTCCCGTCTTCACGGCACAGATCGGGCAAAATGATCGTACGGACTAGAATCAGTCATAATATCCCCAAAAAGTCGGGGCAATGCCGGCGCAGATCCTTCGTGTTAACGCGATAACTCAAAAACTGTTTCATGCATCATTTTCAACCAGTTTTAGACCCATAGAGACCTTAGAGCGAGGAAGAACTGGATTGATTTTCGGAAAGTTCGGTTTAGTATTTCTCACACTAAGGGGAGCTTTATCTGAAAAATGTTTCCGAACATAATTTCGTAACCATTGGTCCAAATGTGGTGCGTATGAGTCACCTTATCTTGTAAATATAATATTTTCCTCTAATAGTTCCTATTTTACCCACCAGGGGGAGTTTTATCATAAGAACACACTGTTTTTTGGACATAACGTCGTAATCTTTGGGCCAATTTAGTCCAGATTTGGCTTAAATGAATCAAATGGAGGAGATCTAACTCAAATATACCATATTTTAATCCAATAGATTAATTTAAGTCACTTTTAAGGTTTTGTTTTTGAGAAAAACACGTTTTTTCGTGGATAACTTCACATTTAATTTGAGGAGTTCAATCAGGGGAAACTACTTGTACAAGGCAGTGGATTGGGGGCTTTCCAGGGAAGACAGCATAGGTCTAGTTATTCTTTTTACATCTATGATGTTTAAAAGTGGGCGGAGCCTGGACCCTAATGGTCAAACCTTCTTTCCAAAATCGATCCATTTCTTTTCCCCCCGTGGTTCCGACGCGTCAACATCCGGCCAAAACGTTCAACCTGCTTCCCGCCATGCTAACGAGATAATCGACGTTCATCACTTCACCGGTCTGCGGTTATGACATCATTGATACCGTCTGTTATAACGACCCTCTCCGCCTCTGCTTCCCCCCGCAGGACTAGAGAAGGGCAGTCAGTACAGTTTCCAGGTAGCAGCCATGACGGCCAATGGAACCGGGCCAGCCAGCGAGTGGTACACGGCCGAGACGCCAGAGAACGACCTGGACGGTAGGAGTGTGTGTGTCTGTCTGTGTGTGTGTGTGTGTGTGTGTGTGTGTGTGTGTGAGCAGTGAGCATCATGTAAATGCGTCTGCTGTCCCGATACACACATAAATATTTAACCCAGTCACCGATTGGATAGATAGACGGAGGCTAGATCTGCCTCAGGGGAGGAGGAGGAGGAAGAGGAAGAGGAGGAGGAGGAGGAGGAGGGGGGAAGGAAGAAAATGGAAATGGAAAGAAACACACTTGACCTGTCTGTGTCTGGATAGAAAAAAAATAATTCTAATCTAATATCTTATTTCTATAGAGCAGTCAATGAAAAAAAAAAATATTTGAAATTTGAAACTCTAAATCTTTATTAAACGATTTTATACAAACACTCAAGTTCATCAGGCAGAGTGGGGAAGACTGAAAGAACCTTTATTTGACATCCACTATAACTCTTCGGGTGGGCACCCGCGGGTGAACGAGGATAATAAATTATATGGTGATGAACACGTTTGTAGGAAAATAATAATACAATCGTTATTATTTATAGCTGTTGACAAATACTCCTCCTTAATAAAACCGTCGCCTCACATTTTAACTTTAAGACACTTATTTTTTAAAGGAATAGTTCGCCCAAAAATGGAAATTCAGTCAAAAGGTGGGATTATATAAATAATGTTATATAAAGATTATAGGTGATGATATGATGTTATAAACCAAAAAAGTATCAAATATAGTCAAATATATGTGATAGTTTTTAAAATATGGTACATACATCATTTCCAAAGAAGTATAAGTAGTAATATGTTGTTATTAGAATAATATTTCATCATATAGTACATACATAATATACCAAAAACTTTAAATGATGTTATGCTCTTACCAGAATAATAAATAATCATAAAGTAAATATATATGAAACATAGGATCAAATACCACATATATAATATACAATAAGTATAAATAATGATGTGCTGTTATTAGAATAATATTTCATCATATAGTATATATATAATATACAAATACTATAAGTGATGATATTGTGTTATTATAATAGAAAAACTGTTGTCATATCCTGTATTAAATACAATATATAGCAAATATTTTATCAAATAGTACACATACATAATATACGAAAAACCTTAACTAATGATATGAAGTTATTGTATTGAATTGTATATCATTATATCGTACATGTATAATAGATATATTGTTGTACGGTATAAATACAATGTACACAAAATGTAATATTGAAACAAGTTACAATTCTAATCCCCCCCTTGTTTTTATTTAAATCCATCCGTGTGCTCCGTGAACTCGTAGTAATGCGGGTTTTAATAAAATAAAGACGTTTTACAGTTACTCATACTAGTACTAAGTATGAGTAACTTTTTTTTAAACTTTTTATTTTCAAGTAAATCAGGAAGGAAATGAACAACAACCAAAAAAATACAGAATTCTATGAAGTAAAAAAAAAAAAAAAATATTCAACAACATTCTGGGGTGGGGGGTCGGGGGAACGGGGGGACGCAGTATATCATCTAAAACATGAGTGTACATCTATAAATATATACAGTATCTATAAATGGAGACAGGGTTGCAGTATTTAGTCTCTCTTATTTATCGTTTGGAAGAGCATAAATTTGTTTCCCAATCTGCTCCAAAGGTCTTTCGAAATGATCAAAGGGGCCGAACGTTCCTCCTGAGGAAGAGTTAGAAGAGAAGGATCATCAAACATAATTCATTTGGACCAAGTCCTTTTCCTCCCAGGTCTGCTTCCAGCCAATGAACCCTCCAACGTGCTGACAGCGGATTAGAGCGCTGTGAAAAAACAATTTTTTATTTCATCCTCAGCCCCTTCCAGGCCCCGTAGTGTTCAAACACCAGACGGTTCTTTACAAGAACTGTTCTTCAAACAAACTGTTCTTTACAAGAACTGTTCTTCAAAAGAACTGTTCTCCACAAGAACTGTACTTCATAATAATAATAATAATACATTTAATTTATAATGCACTTTACATTTGGATCAAATCTCAAAGTGCATAAGAACTTTTCTCCTTAAGAACTGTTCTTTATAATAACTGTTCCTTATAAGAACGTTTTGTTTCGTAAGAACTGTTCTTCGTTAGAACTGTACTTCACAAGAACTGTTTTTCTTAAGAACTGTTCTTTATAAGAACTACTTTATAAGAACTTTACTTCATAAGAACTTTTCTTCTTAAGAACTGTTCTTTATGAGAACTGTACTTCATAAGAACTGTTCTTTATGAGAACTGTACTTCATATGAACTGTTCTTTATAGGCACAGTTATTTACAACAACTGTTCTTTATAACAACTGTTCTTCATAAGAATAATTCTTCATAAGAACTGTTCTTTATAAGAACTGTTCTTCGTAAGAACTGTTCTTTATAAGAACTACTTTATAAGAACTTTTCTTCTTAACGACTGTTCATCATAAGAACTGTTCCTCATATCAACTTTTTTCATAAGAACTGTTCTTCATAAGAACTGTTCTTCATAAGAACAGTCTTACATTGTGGGTTCTTGTCCCTCCCATCCACATTGTCAATATTCTTCAGATGTTTTGACCTTAAACATCTTGTGACTGACGTCACATTCTTCATGTTTGTTGTCGTCCTTCGTTTTTAAGACAATATATCTAGTAATATTTCTATTGAGTTGTGTTCTTAAAGTTATCTTGAGTCGTTTGTCCTCTGGTTTCAATAGTCTAACCACTGCGTTGGATCCAAAATCTCATACATCTCCTCCAGACGACAACGCTACACATCCATGTTTGTCTCAAATAATGTCAATTTGTGTATTTTTGTTCTTTTGTCAGTCATTTACTACAGAATCAACCAACCGTATCCACAGAATGAGAGACACTGATGCAGAAACACCGGCGTCATTAAATGAAGTCATTCAATCACCGCAAATGTCCTTAAATGAGAGAAAACGCGAAGAAACAAACGTCCTCCACTTTTAAACGCATCCGTTTGCCGTTAGATTTCTTTCACCCACTGATGAGAAAAACTGACCTCAGGCTGAGGAAGAGGAGGACGTCCAGAGCAGCAGGAAGCTGCTTTGGATAAATAAACAAACAGACACATCCATGCTAACTGTGTTTCCGGGGCCGGGACAGAGGGAGACACAAATCTCATTTCAATGGATTATCACTCAATAAAGTTATATGAGGCGTCGCCCCTGAGGACCCAGAGCAGGTTAAAGGGATCTAATCTGATGTTGGGGAATAACAATCGTGTCAGGGCTTATTAGCCCTTAATGCACGGCTAACAGGGTTAGCATCCAATGAATGTAAGTACCTGCTAGAGCTGCTCCTAACAAGGTTAGCATCTGATGGCTATAAGAGCCCGCTGGCCAAGCTGCCTACAGGGTTAGCCTCCAATGGATATAAGTACCTGCTAGTGCTTCTGCCAACATGGTTAGCATCTAATGGCTGTAAGTATCTGCTAGCACTGATGCTAACAGGGTTAGCTTCTAAAATGCTGATGTGTGCTAGGGTCCACCACCACCTGTTGTCTTCTTCTCTGGTCTGACATGTCATTGTGTGTCTTCCTCCAGAGAGTCAGGTACCAGACCAGCCCAGCTCTTTGCACGTCAGGCCGCTGCCCAACAGCATCATCATGTCCTGGACTCCGCCCCTCAGCCCCAACATCCTGGTCCGAGGTTACATCATCGGCTACGGAGTGGGCAGTCCTTACGCCGAGACGGTCCGAGTGGACAGCAAGCAGAGATATTACTCCATCGAAAACCTGGGTGAGTATCGGCCCCATGTTGGGTTTCCCACAGAGATGATCTGCCTTTGAGACGGGGGTCACTCAAAGGTCGCGCCGCTGCCGTTTAATTATTCTTTCGTTCTTTTAGGACCTTTTTGTCATTTAAGTCAATATTGTGCAGATTTTCCATTAATTTCCACTCTAAGAAAAACCCAGAACAAAAAAAAAAAACTGCTTCTCCAGGTCTTTAGAAAAGCTTTCTTCATATGTATTGGTAAGCCATAACATTATAACCACCTGCCTAATACGGCGCGGCACTTCCTTCCGCTGCCAGAACAGCTCTGTGACGGCGACGCCTCTTCTCACGCTTATCCATCAGATGCTCGACCTGAGACTTTCCTCAGGTCGAGCTACAAGAACCTCGTGTGGGCCAGACTTTTCTCCCAACAAACGTCTTCGAGCTTTGGGTGCCCTTAACGTTAGGCACCCGCTTCACTAAGTCTCACCCGATGACCGGTGTCCAGGTATATAGATAATCAATGTTATTTTGTACTTCCTCTGTCAGCGGTTATAATGTTATGGCTGTGAATTTCAACAATTAATATGACCATTTTGTTTCCCTGGTCGTCCCCTTGTCACCACCACCAATATTTGAATGCCTCATAACATAAATCCTACGACAAAACGCCAATATTGACACGGCGCTCCGACTGTGGCAAGAATTCCTGACGCCGATGAAACCCCCATTTAATCACGATCAATAATTTAAGGGGACTTTAATGAGGACGCCGCTCCAGGTGGAAATCGGATCGTGAAAGGCGGGAAGGAAAAACCTTTCACGGAAAGAAAAAAACATCGTCCCACGCGACCGCGACGGGCAATTTGCATGCCAAAGAAGACAATAACAAATCGGGGCGAATATTTATGCGTAGATGAAAATCCCCCCGTCTCACGTCTCGTAATGGAAGGGTAATGAAAAAAAAATAACGGCGCTGTGTTTACGCGTGCGCACACACACGGGAGCAAGTGCACATATGTACACGCCATTTATAATTCATGGTGATCATTAATTCACGCGGCGAGGCGTCTGGGGAGCGCCGCGGTTTGTTGAACTGAGGCGGAGGGTTTCGACGCTACGTGGAGGAAGCGTGCGGCGTCTTCCCGTCGCATACGACGAGCCGCGGCAGGACGAGCTGCTGGTTGCGTGGCGAACAAGGTCACATGACCGCAGCCGTCATGTGTTTTACGGGAAAGAAACGGCTCGTCCTTTAAGTGAGGCCATAACCGTACATCAGGATGGGATTATTATTCCGTTTCATCATAATTAGGATGAATAATTTAGATCCTAATGAATTGAATACCGGGGAACAGAAACTCTACGTATAATTCCCCTAACCCTAACCCTAACCCTTCATTTGCATTTCGGATACTTGACCCCCTCCTCCACCTCCACTCTTTGCATCCTCAACGTTCCGCCTGCCACACACGTATTCTACCTCCACCTTCCTCCACCCACTCCCTGCCCTGACCACAGATCACAATGTCGTCCACCGACATCATAGTCCGCAGAGACTATGCACGACCTCATTCGTCATCACCACAGGAAACGACAAGGGGCTCAGAGCCATTCCTTGGTGCGGTCCCAAATCCAACTTGAACCCATCCGTCACTCCCACATATCTTGTTCCACTCTAATATACTTGGCAATCACTCCAGATTTCCTCATTCAATCCCACAATGCCTCCCTGGGCCTTCCGGTGTTTTATTTCTATTTTGTATAATAAAATAAAATGAATAGAGCAAGAATGAGACGATAACGGTAAAACATATATAAAAAAACAACCAGCCTCAACTTTATACCCACTGACAGGTGAAGTAAACAAAAAATGATTACCTGGTTACCATGGTACCAGGTAAAATGGTCGGAAAAAACCACGGGGTTGTTCAAAGGTGGTTGAATTACAGGTGAAGAAAGAATCCAGGATTTCCTTCTATAAAAATAAAGCCTTTATTTGTCTTATACCTAAAATATTACAAAAAGGTGCAGAGTATATTTTATTAGAATGAGGTCAAGGATACATGTGGCTGAAATGAACTTCCCCCGGGGGGCGGCTGGGCTCAGACATCCAGAAGGAGCTTGATGAAGAGCCGCTGCTCCTCAGTGTCGAACGAAACCAGTTTGGGGTGGTTCAGCAGGTGATCAGAACTCCTCCAGGACGCCTCCCCTTTGGAAGTTTTCTAGACGTCCAACTGGGAGAACACCATTGGGTAGAACCAGAACTCACTGGAGGGGCCTGGGACCGCCTTGGGGATACTCTATCATGAACTGGAGAGTGTTGCTGGGGGGAGGGACATAATTTAAATTTGAATTTGAACTCCACCTCTAAGATAAGAGTTAAATTTGATACATATTTGTCTTAAATATACAAATGAAACAAGTTAAAAAAGGACTTTCCCCCTTCAAAATAATGGCATCTCCCGAGTATTTCTATTTTAAACCAATGGACACGTTTCAACCAGCTGAATCCTGCGTATTTGAACCTTCGTCAGATTCTTTAACTGTCGCTAACTTTATTGTTTTCATTCGTAACAGATTCATGCTGATAACAGGAAATGTTGATCCTGAGTTGTTTCTCCTGCTGAAGATGTCTCTGTGTCTGTCCTTTCCGTCTCCCTCTCCTTCTCCTTCTCCTTCTCCCGCTGTCTGCCTCTTCCTCAGAGCCCAGCTCGCACTACGTGATTTCCCTGAAGGCGTTCAACAACGCCGGCGAGGGAGTTCCTCTGTACGAGAGCGCCGTCACACGATCTCTGACAGGTACGGTTAGACGCACGCCACCGACACACGCCGGCTACGTGGAGCAGATACGGTGTTTTACAAATCACCGCCCAACACGACGCATCTGTCAGAGTCGGGGGGGGGGGGTTGCTTTCAGGAAGGAGCGTGATGTCATCGTAGAGATCTTAGGTTTTATTAGTAGTGACAGCGGGATTAGGAATATCAACGCTGATACAATTTCGGAGAGAAATGGGCCTTATATCGCCCGAAAAAGACCCCAATCCCCTGCGTTGTACAAGCGATCCACCCGGTGGAACTCCTGAAGTTTAAAAGTTTGATTACAGTCATTTTATTTTTTTTTGAAATGAGTAAAATATGAACTATTAGAGGAGAATTATAATATAAACTGGGTAGATCGGCTCAAGTCGATTCATATGCACCAAATTTGGACTAAATAGGACCAAGATTTATGAGTTAAAGCTCCCCCTAGTGTCGAAAATCTACGACCAACCTTTCCCGAAATCAATCCAATTCTTCCATGCATTATGGTCTATTTGGGTTTAGAATTGGATATGATCCGTGAAGCATTTTATGAGAAAACGGTGTGTTTCTTAATAAAAAAGCTCCCCATAGAGAGTAAAATCGGAGCTACTAGAGTAAATTATGATCCTCAAGTCGATTCATGTGAACTGAATTAGGACTAAATCCAACCGAAAGTTGAGAAATGATGGCCCAAACTTTTTTGGGAGCTAAAGCTCCCCCTGGTGTCGGAACTCTAAAATGGACCATTCCCAAAATCAATTCAGTTTTTCCTCGCATTACTCTCTATGTTGGTGTAAAACTTCCTAACGAGCCATGAAACAGTTTTTGAGTTGTGGAGCTAACGAGAAGCGTCCGCGGCGGAGCTGATGATGATTCCGTCATATCTCCGGCCCGCTCTCTGGCATTTAGGCGGTTCTTCTCATAAACTGGGCCCTGATGCCTCGCAGGGACGCAAAAGCTGCGACAAGAACGCAGAAGTCACAAGTGGACCCAAAAGAACCAGAACAGAGGGAAAAGCAGACGTACTTTTTTCACCATTTTGAGAACTAATTGAGAATTTGCTGGCATAAAAAAAGCTCCGACTGTTCGTACCAGCGCCACATATGAGCAACGCCGTTCACCGTCACTTCATATTTATGGGCTTGCCGTCTAATGTTGGGCTATTATGAAGCCAGAACCACTTGGCAGATACACTCGGCCTCATTTTCAAGCTGTCGCCGCGGCGCCACGGAGTCGCCGCTCTTTAGGAAATACTCCCATCATTGCACCTGTGCCAGAGAATAATGGCCTGCAGCTCCTACCTCCTAACCCGGGACTTGGAGAAGATTCTTCTGAACCAGAAGTGCAGGCAAATTTGGACCCCATCCAATTTGCATCCCGGCGCAGCGGAGGTCGCGGGCGCTCTGTTAAATATGATCCTGTCACACTTAGACACTGCACACACACTTTTGTGTGTTTAATATTCATTGATTTCTCCTCTGCTTTTAATTATATCCAG
Organism: Lophius piscatorius; assembly: GCA_009660295.1. Taxonomy (NCBI): domain Eukaryota; kingdom Metazoa; phylum Chordata; class Actinopteri; order Lophiiformes; family Lophiidae; genus Lophius; species Lophius piscatorius. The sequence continues at coordinate 51,263 of VRLP01003027.1, forward strand.
CCTCGCGTTCTGGCGGGGAGGCCCGCGATCGTCTGCGGCGCCGACCCCGGAATGATTACCGTGTTAATGGACTTTTTCTCTGGAAGGTTGGGAAGTGTGAGGGTCGGTGGTATTTTATCTGACGCTCCCGCCTCCTCCACCGTCTCAGCCGTCCTCCCGTCTACGTTCTTAGTAGCCTATAAACTCGGGTTACGCCTGTCCATCTGTATGGAGGAGGAGTCTATTTCCCCCCCCCCCCAACCCCCAACTTGGAGGGAACTCAATTTAAGGAGTGCATCTCATAATTGGTTTATCCAATTGGAAAATAAATTTCATATATCAGCCACATTTGAACTAAGCCTGTTAAGCCCAAAGGTTATTATATCCCCGAAAAGAATATATATATATATATATATATATATATATATATATATATATATATATATATTTTTTTTTTAAATGAACGATGCTATTCTTCAGCCATAACTTCCTTAACGTTGGTAGGATTTGGTCCAACTTTGGTGAATATGAATCGACTCAAGGGGATCGATCAGAATTTACTTTAAAAGTTTATATTTTACTCACAGGGGGAGTTGTCTTTACAAAAAATACTGTTTTTCCAAACATAACCTCGTATTTTAATTGGAAGAGTTCCGATCAGGGGGATTTCTTGTACAACGCAAGGGATTTGGGACCTTTCGGGGAAATATCAGTCTGGTTTTAATTTAAGCTTGAAGAATACCATACCAAAAAGAATGTTCGGATAGCTCCACAACCATCAGGTATATTTGTTTGAAGTTGGTGTCCATGAAAAGGTGAGACCTCAAATAATTCATTTCCAGCGTCAATAACGCCATGAAACAAAACAATTACAATTGTTAACTAATGCAATACATTTGATAGAAATACCACAAAGTTCATGTTGATCTACACAGTTTCTGTGGACCAGAACCAGGAGCACTCTCCATTTGAACCAGTTGGATAACCAATGGAACCAAAGTGTGCCAAAAATGGGATTTTGAGCCCAGAGAGAGATTCTGGACGCAAAATACCACCTATGTCCACTAGAGGGAGTTCTATTTACATACTGCAACATTTGGCTGTGAAATAAGTCTTTTTATTTTCATACGGCAGAGTCAAAAAAAAAATGAACGGACCTGCTGGGTCAAACAGGCTCAGCTAATGAGAGAGACCCGGTTGAGGTAGCAGCCAATCACATGCATTAAAACTCATTCTTAATGATGCCTTTAACCAAATCCACTGAAACAAGGGAACTTAGTTGTACAACTTTTTTTTTTTTTTTAACGTTTCCATGATCCTGGTTCCGAGTAGGAAAACGCTGTTTCTCCCAGATCTGTCGAAACACAGTATCAGTTAGCCACTTGCAAAAAGCTGACAAAGAGAAGGGTCAGAGGTCAGCCGAATGTTTTCTCAGTGCTGATCACTTGATAAAAAGTAGCGAGGCTTTGAATGACGCCCAACTCACCAAATCATAAGAAATGCAGCGAAGAAAAAGTCTATTTTTGGTCCCCCCCCCGAATGAAATCTTGCCATATGACCATGTATCCAAGTACTTGTGTGAGGGAACTTTTCAATTGATTTACCCTCAGATGGCAAAAATGCTAAGATTGTAAAACCGTTGTGGGCGAGAATACTAAACTACAGAAGGAGTATTCATGTACATCACTGTGTCGTCAGCGTAGGAAGCTGTTTTTCCTTGAATATCTCTCTCAAGGATCTCATGACATGTCGTTTTGCTGGGGCTCGAACGGGCTAGCTTCCGTTCTTCCGTCGTTTGTCATCGTTCTTGAGCATCAACCTGTCAAAAACAAAGATCGGAGCTTTTTAGGGAATCTGTAACGGCTCGACTTCATTGGGGACCTGGTTTAGTTTTGATGGAAGGCTCGTCTATTTCAACAGAGAAGATAGAACCAGACAGGAAGTCAGACACAGAAACGAAACAGGGCGTCTAAAAGTAGGTAAAGAACAACAACAATCAACATGGAGCCCAGTTACCGATGGTAGACGCCCGAAAATCACAAAATGATCGGCGAATCTGCATAATCCGAGAAAGTCTACAAAGCAGGAGGTCGCCGACGCTCCCGACATGGAAGACGCAACAGAACCGCGACATTATCGGATATGTGCGTGTGTGTGTGTGTCTGTGCGTGTGTGTGTTTGTGTGTGTTTGTGAGTATGTGTGTGTGTCTGTGAATGTAGGTGCGTGTCTGTGCGTTTGTGTATGCCTATGCGTGTGTGTTTGTGTATATGTGTGTGTGTATGCTTACGCCTATGTGTGTGTTTGTGTGTGTGTGTGTGTGTGGATGTGCCTGTGCCTGTGGGTGTGTGTTAATCTGCATGCGTGTGTGTTTGTGTGTGTATGTCTACGCCTATGTGTATGTTTGTGTGGGTGTGTGTGTGTGTGTGTGTGTGTGTGTGTGTGTGTGTAGGCAGGTCCACTTTTGGCTAAGAATTACCATTTGCTAACCCTGACCCCAACCAATCTGGTTTGGAAATCAGTTTGGTGTTCCGCATAGTGATTTGGCACCAGGTTTTACACCGGCTGCCCTTCTTGACGCAACCCTCCCCATTGATCCGGACTTGGGACCGGCACCAGAACCACACTGGCTTGTTTTGTGTCTGGGTTTTATCGTAAGCTTTCGTAGATTCTGTTACCGTTCTGTTGAACAAACACATACAAACACTTTTCTCCCAGCATCCATTGTCCTCCTGAAATAATTTACTTAATTTACTCTGATTTTTTATGCCGATGTCATTATTCTCCGTTTTTTCCCCTTTCATTGGGGGTACTCCTTATTTGTCACTCGCTGTGGAAGCTGCCGACTGCACTACAAAGTGGCCCTCAGGAATATCCTCCATATCCACAGCGTTTTTGTACGATTATGTCGGAGCTGCATTAAAATATCGGTACCAGATGGAAGACTTGGTGTTAAAGGCAAAGAGGTAGCAGCAGCGGTTAAAGTGACGGTGTTGACAACAGTGGCGCTAGTAAACGCTAGCAACATGAGAGGCTGTAAGGATACCTGGATAGGTAGTATAGGCAGCACCCAGGGGTGCACTGCATGGCGTGATTTGACTGGCCGGTGATCTGCTTTTGCCAGGCGGACGGGAATTCACCAAACAACCTCGGTTGGTGTAAATTAGACCGTGTCCAGGAAAAGTAATTTGACTCCTCGAATCACCGTCTAGTATGAATAAACACTGATCAGCCATAACATTATGACTACTGATAGGTGAAGTGGATGTCGTTTCCACGGTTACCTGTGAGTTGGTGGAATATATTAGGCAGTGAGAGAACATTCTATCCTGAAGTTGATGTGTTCAGAAGCGGGAAAATAATGCAAGGATCTGAAAAAACTTTGACAAGGACCAGGTTTTGATGACTGGACAACTGGGTCGGATCATCTCCAGAGCTGCAGCTCCTGTTGGTAGTTTTCCAGTCTGCAGCGGTTAGTGCGTAACGAAATGGTCTAAGGAAGGACAACAGTGGGGAGTGAAGGTAGCCATGTTCTCACGGAGGAGCTACTGTAGCACAAACTGATGAAAACCTTGACGTCGGTTCTGACAGGAAGATATCAGAACCGGAAGAAAGTATTCGAAAACAAAAAAAGGCTGAAAAAACTCAATATTTGGGAGGATGGTTATAATGAACTGGCGGTTTGGGAGGCCGCTCAACGTGTTCCTGCCGTCATGGTTTCTTTTGGGGGGGGGGGAATGTTTAGATTTGATGTTTGTGAGGATATGGAAAAGTAGTTACTGCAGTTTCGAATCATCATCATTTATTTATTTATTTATTTAGAGTGCAGATAACATCCATTACTATTAGTTTTCCGTTCACGCTCGTGCAGGAGTGTGCGCGCCTGTGTGTGTGTGTGTGTGCGTGAGACTCATTAGCTTTTCCCGCAGACTCCGGGCTGTTGAAGTGAGATAAATGAAACACATCCCAACCTCTGCCAAGTTTGATCTAATGAATTAAACAGCCGACCCTCCTCTGCTCAGCCAGCAGTCTGCAGCCGCCATAAATCCTTTATGACTCGCGTAAAAATGCGGCTTTCTGGGGTTTTTCCGGCCCGCTTGATGCCATGACACTGCCAGCCACGCCGTCAGAACCTTCTTTCTGTCCGGCGTTTGTGCGGAGAAAAACCTCTCCAGAGGAAATTTGCTCTTGTTATCTCTGATTGAGATTCTTTTGGATTGGAGGAAAGAGAGTAATTAGGGGAAAAAAGTGTAAGAGGAGCTGAGATGAAGAGAAAGGGGAGCAGCAGGAGGCAGGAGAGAGAAAGAGAGAGAGAGAGAGAGAGAGAGAGAGAGAGAGAAAGAGAGAAGGAGGACGGACTTTCATGAAGGCTCTGGGAAATTGAACGGATGCAGAGAAAAGGGAAATAAATGGCGGCGATGAAGAGAGAGAGGAGATGAGCCAGGAGAGCGAGACGGCTTGACGCCACAAATGAGGAGTGGACATGGAGAGGAAAAAAAAAAACGGAGGCCCGTTATATTAAACTAGCTTACTGTTAGCCCGATGACACGGATCAGCCATAAGATTAAAACTGCTTGTGGAATATTATGTAGCCGCTCTTTTCTGCCGCCAAAAGCATCTCTGTGGTGTGACACCTTTCCATCAGAACCTTTTCTCTGCAATTTGTGCCACAGTAGCTCTTCTGAGGGATTAATCAATATTGGTCAACACAGGTTAGCCTGCTGTTCCCCATACCCATCATAGACCCCTCCCCAGAGCACTCTGAGACGTACTGACCACTTCTGGAACTGGAACACCCACTTCACCTGTCTGTGGTTGTAATGTTATGGCTGATTAGTGTATATTCATATTGCATGGAGATTCAAGTAGTTAATTGCTTTTTCTTAATTACAATCAAGCTTCTCATGTGCTGTAATTCAAGTTTATGCAGTGACAGCTCGGATTGGGTTTAGTTGGATTCGGTGCTGGTTCTGGTCATTGATAAAGTTTCCATTTTTATTACCAACAAGGTCAAATAAAGATGTTATTGCAATTATTTACACAATAGAACTGCATGATCCAACGACATAGGCAAAAAAAAAATCTTCAATACTAAAGAACAGTCTTAAACCGTCCACTAGAACCAGCAACTGGTTCTAATGTTGTGGCTGAACATTGTACGTCACATTTTTAAACAACGACTATGTTTTCTATTGAACTGAGATGAAGATACATCCAAACAATAAGAATCACAAGTTACAAAAGCATAAATGATCAAAGATGTAATCAGCCATAACATTAGAACCAGCGGACGCAGACCAAGGAGAAGCGCTTTCATTTCTCTTTCATTTTTTTTTGCAGTTTTAGCAGAATATAAAAGAGATATATCAAAGGGTCTGGAGTTCTAGAGGCAGAAATAAACACGTGTATAGTTCAGTAGAGTCATATATATATTTAAAAAACACATCTGTAGACTGTTTATGCCTTCCATAAACAAAAATAAACACATCTGTAGTCGGATGGAGCGTCATAGAAACATTCGCCGTCAAATTTTGGTTCCTGTAAAACATTTATACACACATCTGTAAGTTTCCTGGAGATTAATATTCATATCTGTCGCTCTAATTACATAAATAAACACGGATGTAGTTCAGGCGGTTTTCGTGAACAAATCTGATGTTTAACGACGTGGATTAAATCATTGATAGAAATATGCAGTTTTTGAAGACGTGACGATAAGACTACCCTTATAAAGGGTTTATTAATGGTTTATAACATGTTAGAAGTTTAATTAAGAATCATTTATAAATCCTTTAGAGTCTTGGTACGACGTAAATAAAACCAATCCTATGCGTAAACACGTCGGTGTATTTGCAAAGATATGTACACAGAGATATTTTAGAAAGAATTTGAGGTTGTAGAAAACTTAAGTAAACATGTCTGTAGTTTAAGGGAGAGTCATATTATATTTATAGTTTTTCATATAATAAGCTTAATAAATAAATAAATAATAAAAACGCAGGAGTTCTGTAGGGACTCAGGTACTCCCCAGGAGTTCTGTAGGGACTCAGGAGTTCTCTGGTGGAACGCAGCGGAGCATGGAGGAGCAGTTTGATCGTCAGGAGTTGATACCCAGAGACCTTCAGGGCTGAGACAGTAACTAAATCATTCCTGTTCTGACAAACTCATGAGCACTGACTGAGAAACACACACCCAATAACACACACGCACACACACACATACGCACACACACACACACACACAGACAAACACAAAAACATCATACTCACACACACACACTCACACACACACTGACTCACACACACACAAACACACACCCAATTACACACTCACACATACGCACGTACACACACACACACACGGTCAAACATCATACTCACACACATATACACACACACACACACAGTCTCTCTCACAGTCTCACACACACTCACACTCACACACACTGTCTCACACACACACATTCACACAGTCTCACACACATACAGTCTCACACACACACACACTCAAGCACACCGTACACACACAAACACACTCACACACACTCACACACAAACTAAAGCCTCTGTCACTTCAGGCGGGGGGATGCTGTTTTTCTTTTTTACCAGCGTTTTATCAGTCGGCTCGTTAACAGTGGGATCCTCGTTAATATACTTCCTCGTCCTCGTCCTCGCCTCGCCACCCACTCACTGCAGAGACAGAGATGATCCTCATCCAACCGAGACACTGCAATTTAATCAACTGGAGGACAGCAGAGAGGGAAGGGAGGAAGGGAGACGGGGATGAGGGCCGTCGAGGGGGAAGAAAGGGAGGAAGCTTTGGGGGATAAGCTGGAGGTACTGGGACGCGGAATCGAGGTGAGGAAGGTTAGAGGAAGAAAGGAGGAAGTGAGGGAGAGGGAGGATTAAGAGAGGAGGACTTGAAGAGGGATGTATGCGGGACGGGATGCGAGTAAAGACACGGAGGGAGGATGGATGATGGAGGACGAAGGGGGGACGATCATCATCAGTATTCAGTCCTGACTGGAGCTTTATTGTGATGCCGGACGACCAGTTTAAACCGGAGCGCCGTCTGCGGCGGTCGGGCCCGTAGCTCCAATCGGGCCCTTCATCAATCTTCCTCTGTCTCCCCCCCCGGAGCTCTACATCTCTCCTCAGCAGCAGCACATTAGATGTCGGTGTCGATTTTCTCCCGGGTCTCCTTCGTCTCCCAGGACTGATGCTACCTTCATGTGGACCCGCGCTGAAAGCCAAAGACCGGTACGAGTCCCACATTCCAAAACAAACACCGTTTTCAGGAGTTCAAAAATAAAACCTGAGGTTTGAGACTAAAAGAGGAGAGGGAGAATGAAAAGATGAAGGATCATAATAAAACCATGATGTGGGATAATTAGTCGCTCAATAAGTCTCTGGCGCTTAAACTCTTTGGGGAGATTGAGATCGAACCGGAGTCTGGTTACTGGTGGTGGTGGCGGCTGATGACTCTGCCGAGGCAGATGAACGATGAGGAGGGGCGAGATGGAGAGGTGGGGGGTGCGGGAACCAGCGGCATGAAGGAACTAGATGGGTGGAGAGAGAGTCGTATTTGGCCCTAAACGGAGATCGGGTGGATGAGGCTGAGCTTCTGGACGTGACACAGTGATTGGATCATGAGGCTACCTGAATCACAGCATAGGTGGTATCAGTTGACGGCCCAGTCCGTGAGAAAGGAAATTCCAACTCAGCGAGAATGACTGAATGGAATACGCAGTAACTGTGGCCCGGGTGTGCAAGAGGGTGGTCTCTCTAATTGAACTCTTGATAGATCTAAATTTCAAGATGCCCAGAGCCGAAACCTTTCGCCCCTCTCCTGAGGTCCAAGTATGGCGATGGCGAGCAGACGTGCCTCTGTAACCAAACATGACCCCGCCTCTTCATTGACGTCACGTGACTTGACCTGAACGTGACATGAACCAATCAGGGTCGAACTAGCATCGTGCCAGTTTTCTGTCCGAGACCAAGAATTTTTGGGGCCTGATCTAACAGGTGAATCTTGCCGGACCATCATGGATTACGTAAACAATCATTATAATAATGATAATAAAATCAAAACCAGGAAAAACATCCCTTAGATTCAAATAGGACCCTATCGTCGTAAAGTATTTTATTGCCGTAACCGTGACAACAATTCAGTCGATACCATTCATTTTCTGGTTCAGGTTTTCTGTTCGAGAAAAACCTGAAACTTGGGTAGGGTCACATTCCAGAAGACCCCAGTGGCTGCTTTCAGGTGTTCCTGAAGAGTTCGAGACCTTTTTCTGGATCACGTTGGGTCCAAATTTTGTCCAACATTGACTATTCATGTCTTTTTGGCCCGCTTGTCTTCTTTCCGGCATTGAAGCAGTCATCTTGGCTCGTTGACCAGTAAGTAGTTTGTTAGCTGTTCTGCCCAATAAATCCCATAATCGGGCTTCTACTTAGTTTTTGTTACATTTTTTATAGTGCATAATGTTAGATTTTGAGAAAGCGAGAGACCAGAGGTTGTAGTTGGTCCATTTGGCTCCCCCTTGTGGACAAATGTGGCGTATTCCAGCAAAAATCACTATCTGGGGTCAATATCTAATTTTTGACAAATTTTGGGTCCACTGTCCATCCAAATAGTCCAAAAGGAGAGTTCTCCTGGTTCTGTCCCACAACAACTGTGTAGAATAACATGAACTTTGTGGTATTTTTTATCAAATTTGATGCAGAAGTTATCAAAGAGTCTCTGAAAAAATTCACTGATTGTTTATTTTCGTGGTGTCGCTGTGATATGGAAACACGCCTGATATTTTTTGGAGCTATTTTACGTTAATTTTATCCCCGAAAAGTCCGGGGTATTATGGAATACGTATTATGCAACCGCTGCCACCGCAGGTCATTCGCGTTAACGCGATAACTCAAAAACCCTTTTCATGGATCATTAACGAATTTCACAACCACATAGACATTAGTGAGAGAAAGAACTGGATTGATTTTGTGACAGATCAGTCGTACGTTACCGATACTAGAGTGGAGCTTTATCGCAAAAAGGTTTTTGGGCCAAAAATTCTTAAGCGTCGGTTTTATGGATGATTTTCGAACTTCTTACCCGTATAGACTTAAGTGCGAGGAAGAACAGGTCATAGTTTTTCAACCACTGATCTGATTAAGTCCAAAATGTGGTAAAATAAGTACACATTTAATTCCAGGGTTACGATCAGGTGGTCGCTTGTACAACCCAGGGGATTGCGGACTTTTGGGCGATATAGCCTTGCTGTTGGTGACGATAGCATAGGTTTAGTTTTGGGTACGTAAGTCAAGGGAAGCTTGACTTCAAATATAACAGATCAAGGATTGAATGGACTAGAACCAGGGCCAGGTCCAAACTAAAGGAGTTTTGGCCCAATTTAATCCAGATTAATAAATCTTATCACAATCGTAGGACCAGTCGGTTCGGCCCATTAGTTGGTCCGGTCCTAAACTTCATAATCAGCTTGTCCTCCCATCCGGATCACCATTTTAATATCTCACGCGTTTGATATACTAGGGTTTGAAATCTGCATCATCGCATCAGAACTTTTCGAGCGGGACCGAAATAACTCATTTGAGCAGCTGCTGCCAAACTGAGGTTAATATTCCAGCCCTCCAGGCGAACGTTAGCGAGAAAACTACCTTTGGCAGATACCAAAACAGTCTCAGCGCCACCTGCCACTCAGGATTTTTTTAGAACCCGGTTTAGAATATTTATGGACCATGGGTCGGGCCTTCATTGGGAAAAGTAAACGTCTGCAGGGTATATTTTTGTTTACTACATTGACGAACTGCTTCTGGACTGTGTGTCAGTTCTGGTCTAGTTTTAACGCAAGAGTCCAACAGAGATCCATTTAGTGCGCGGAGCCCACTTTGGTCTGTCACCGGTCCAGATAGTTTAGAAGATTTGAGGGCTGAAGATGCGGAGCCTGAGGAGAATAATAAACCGGTGTGTGTAAAAAATAGATGTTAGAGTCAGAAAACAGTTGTTGAGGCAACAAGATCGGAAAAAACAGAAGAGACCGTTTTTGTTTTTTTTTGCTCCTCCATTCGTACAAATTCAGAAGTCTTACTTCATCAAGTTTTAATTTCATCATTCCAAAAATGCACAAACACACACAACACACCCCATCCAAGTGGATCCGTGTCTCCAGGCAGCCATAGAAACAAATGCTGCCCCCTAGTGCTTTCGGGAAAAAAAACAGACTTGAGCGTGTTTTAAGAATCTACGCCGAAAAATATCAGCAAAGACCTGAACTTAACACAAAATACTCAAAATGACTTAATACTCTTATTAGTACTGAAGGTGTTAAGTCATTTATGGCTACTGGCATGTAGCATGTAGCATGTAGCGCAGGAAGCTAGCACTGGAGGAGCCTGTGAAGGCAGGAGATGATGTAAGACATGAAGAACGCCGGAAATAAAAGTGGGCTGATTCCAGATCTGTAACTTCCGATCTACTCAAAAGTCCAACCTAAGTTTAAGTGAAACACAAACATCAGTTTTCAACCTAGCATCGTCACTGAACTTCAGCTGAATCACTATTTTTAATTAAGCCATGCATTCATTGAACAACAGCCTGCAGCCTAGTTAGAAAGGATTATTCTTCATACCAGCGATGCTGTGAGATTTATCCTTTACCGGTTCTCCATTAGTACCATAATAACTGGGTTTACATGGAGACTGTTCTCCACCCAGATAGTGGATTTTGTGTCCACTCTTTACCGTGAGGGCTGGGATCTGGGAAGGTTGACGTCTTTTGTTGTTATTGCGATGCTATTAATCAGCAACAGCTTGCAAAAGTATGTCAGCGTTGAGATTCTCCGACGCTAACGAGCAAAGATGGTGGAAGATCTCATGAGATCTGTCAGTGTCCGTCTCCGCCTCCAGACAACGATGTGAATCTAACCCAGACACAATGACGTCTGGTTTTCAGACGTTTCCGTGACGTCACAGCAAATACGGTCATCGGTAATCGTCCAATCAGACTCACTCCTTTCATGTTACACGCATGAGGCGTCAAAACATCCTGCAAGTAAACCAGAAAACACAAACTTCGCAATTTATAAAACAAGTAAGGACAAAATAAGCTGCGGCGGAACAACCCTGAAAATGATCGGAACCACAAAGTTAATCAAATACTTCAAAGTTAATCAACCCAAAGAAATTAGCTAGTTTCAAGAAGCTAAAGTTAGCAGAGCGGCTAAAGCTAGCGGGAGCTAAGAGCCAGCCACAAGCTTTTACGCCCCTCAACAAAGCAAGCGATATATAATGGACTGAACGAGGCTCACAACGTTTTATTTTCACTCGGAAATGTCCGACAATTGTTTAAAGAAACGAACGCAAGGACCTGTTGATTCATATCAACAGGTCAGAATACATACACAATGCCGACGAATGCCGAATGAGAACGCTAAAAATCCATCCCTCATTCTGATTTTAAAACTTTAAAGAAAAAAATTGGAATTGGCCAAATCGATTTCTAGATTCGACCTTTTAGAAATCGTTGATCGGTTGATCAGTGCGACTCGGTGTTTACTTCCGTCATGGTTGGTAACAGAGTGAAAAGGTGCAGAGAAATGTTTGTATCGGACTTGCGGGTTACTCAGGTGGGTGACGTGAATCATCCCAGGTGACATAAACACTGGTAAAGAAGTGTGAATGGTACGAGTTCAGAAACTTCACCTTTGACCTTTACTGACTTTGATATGTGGGTGATGATAAAAGAGTATACGTGACTATTATTAGGTGAACAAACGACGTAACTTAGGAAATTCCTGCATACCAATAGATTTACATTAGCTAGTCTGCTAGCATAATGCTACGTTACTGGAGGGGTGACTAAAAGGAACAACAGGCTAGTGGAATACGAGATTCTGGCTGACTTGCCCCCACTAACGGGCTTCTACTGTCTTTGTTATGATGGTTCCTATCTGCTGAAGCTCAGGACGGACGGACACACTGAACAAACTTCCGTCCGTTTCTTTGGTTACCATGGCGACAGGTGATGACCCGATCCATCCAAAACAATAATTGGTCTCTGAAAAAACAAGCCCCGGCTCCTTTTCTCAGGATGGCCTTGTGCTGCCGCATCGCATTCCTCAATGGGAACAATTAAAAAAAGTTGCCGGCCCTCTAAAGCTGGACTTTGTGGACCCGGGCCCTCAGGTTCTATTATCCGAAACCCTTGGCTATAAGTTCTGACATGCTCCATTGTGTGCTTCCTGACAGCTTGGACTGCTCATCCTCAATAGCTCTAAAAACATGGGTTCACACAACCAACCGCACAATCATCCCGTCCTCCAGATGACGTCATCTAAACACTTTTAAAAAACTCAAACGTCTCTACCTTTCAGGCTTTTCCAGGCGTCGTCTCTCGGCTTTTACCACACTGCCGTGTTTTCTCCTCCTCTGCGGACCCCGACGCTCCACTTCTGCTTTGAGTGATGCTTTTTATCTTACACTGTCTCCTTACCCTTTGTAATTTTCTCCTCTCTTTTCTCTCCTGTTTTTCACTTCCTCATCCATCCACTCCTCCTCGCCGCCTTCTGCGTGTCACTTCAAAACTCGCATTTCACCGTCTGCATTTCTCACCCTTATATGTACGCCTGTATACATCCATGTATTAATCTGGATCTATGCCCGTGTCACTCCGGATTCATGCATTCATTACACTCTATGATCTCATTAATTACCCCCTAACGCCCCCCGGTTACCGGTAACACCCGACACCCAGACCCCATCGATCCATCTGAGGATGACCTCTACCACCTCTTTGATAAATACCCCACTCCCATGCCAGACACCAGCACTCCCATGATTCCCCCGGTGGGGGTCCAAGCCGTGGCTCTGTCCTCGGACTCGGTCCGCGTCTCCTGGGCTGACAACTCCATGAGCAAGAACCAGAAGACATCCGAGGTCCGGTACTACTCGGTCAAGTGGAAGACCAGCTACTCAACCAGTGGGAAGTACAAGGTAAACGTCCAAGTGTTCACTATCATCTCTTTACCTAGTACTCTCTCTGAGAGGTGTGTGTATAACTTGGACATCAATCTGACTTGATATTTGATTGACATTATCATATTATTGTTATAATAATATGTCCCCACTGTAGTATGAATAATGTTTGACTGGACAAAATTGAGAAGGCCTTGAAGGTTACTTTGACTTTAACGATAACTCATGACTTCCCTCTTACTTGATATCCTCAAATATCAAGTCGTATGAATAATTTTGACTTGACTTGACTTGACTATTGGAACTGACTTGTCTAGACTTGGATGGAGTTGACTTGAATGGAACTTACCAACAACCTTGACATGAGACCCTACTGGCACATCTTGAATGGGATTTCATACCTATTTGGATTTAAGACTGGACTTGCACTGATAGTCTTAACTTGAGACTTAGCTGGCACTAACATGCCATGACTCTTGATTCAAGACTTTGACTCTTACCCATTTAGTTTTTTTTGCTGTGGGAATGTTCTATGGAAGACTTTGAAGTTATCAGTTTCAACGTGACAAATGATTCAGCTGTATTGGCCGAGATTTTCACTGGGAACTTGAGACTTGACTGAGACTAACATATCTTGACCATTTTGCGTAAGTCTTGTGACCATTGGGTTTTTGCAAGACTTGAGACTTGTTTCTAACTTTTATTTGATCCTAAACTTTCTCCTTTTTCCCTTTAAGGCTTTCCAATCCCAGTTTGGTAGAAGAGTATGTTACACGTATATGACGTGGAGTACTACTGGAATATTATGTCCTCCTCAAGTTCTCCTCATTATTTCTTTTCTGAACAATGAGGCATTACCACGGCATACCCCCACGCCCCCCATTGTTTAATTATTAGCTGATAGGAATGAATATCATACCTGCCATCGTTGATCGCAGCGATTAAAAATGAGAGCAGAAACTGTAAACAATAATCGTAAAGGGGGAAGTATTTTTTCCCAGCCATAGTTACTGGAATAGCACATTTGTTGTCTGCTGACAGGAAGCTGTGCTTGTTAACGTTGCTGCAAAGCATAATGTGGACTCATTTGGATTGTCCACAGGCATTGTGGGTAGCGCTGTTGCCTCACAACAATAAGGTCCTGGTTTCAAATCAACCTCGGGCGTCCCCCGGGTTTGTGCGGGGTCACTCTGGGGTCACTCTCGGTACTAGGAATTCCACCTACAGTCGTAAAACATCGTAGTATCGTAGAACTGGTGACTTTTTTTTGTCTTGATATATTTGCCCTGGCATGAACTGGTGAATTGCAGAGGGTGAACCCCGCCACTTGCCCAGTTTAGGCCGGGGTAAGCTCCAGTCTTTCGGATATCTTGCAGTTTTACATGTTGAGACCTTCTGAACAACTTTGACAATACTTTGTGTTAAGAACTCCAGAAATATGAAATCTATGACAGGCAGAAAGTCAGCTCACCTTACCAAAGGACGATTAAGGTGAGACAGGGAGAGAATTCTTTTATTTCTCTTTTTTCACTATCAGACTCTGTAAATAAAACATTTTCTTGACGCCGCAAGGTCCAACAAAAGTCATAACTTCAAACATTAAGTTTTCTGAGCTGCTCTAGCTTATAAGTATTTATCGATGTTTTTAGTCTTAGACAGAAATAAAGATTTCAGGTACAAATGTAAGGGCAGGATGACCGGGCCCACAACCGTCAGGAAGATGTAAATATTCATCACAGTGTGTTATGAATATTTTTTACGAAAATACACTTTTTGTATATTAAACCCAGACGGCAGCGTTACACTTCCTCTCTTCTCCCAGTTTTAATGTGTGTCTGTATTTTGTTTCCAGTCTGCAGACACCACGGCCCTCAGCCACACCGTCACCGGCCTCAAACCCAACACCATGTACGAGTTTGCCGTCATGGTAACCAAAGGACGCAAGTCCAGCACATGGAGTATGACGGCGCACGCCACTACGTATGAAGCAGGTAGGTCTCTCAGGATCCATTTTACATTTATTATTATTTCTTTGATTTCTATTTCTGCTCTTGTGGGGACGTCATTGTGTTAACACATCCCCAACCCTTAGGGACCCGACACATCAGGTCGGTGGTTAGCCATTGCGGGCCACTTCGGCTGAGCTAAGCCTATGAGGTCATCTCCCTCAACAAGGGTATATCACCAACTAATGCCCCTGATTGAACTTCCAAATTAAATGCAAAGTTATGGCCAAAGTATATTTCGTCAAAAAAGCGTGAGTAGTATAAACTATTAAAGTCAAACACATCGTACTTAAGACAGATTTCCTCGAGTCAATTCACATGCACCTAATTGGGACTACATAGAAAATTATGGCCCGAAAAGTTTTGGACATAACCCTCTAAAAGTTCGATACAAATGACTTTAATTGAAGTGTTTTACTTTAATACTTCATATTTTTCTCAGTAATGGGCGCTCTTTACGAAAAAGTGGTTTTTCAAACTTAACTTCCTTATCACCGGTCTGATTTAGATCGGACGTGGCGCATAGCCACTAAAAGATAGGATAAATCTTATGTGTATCATATTTCACTCTCAATAGTCCATATTTTACTCACTTCAGGGAGCTCATTTACCGAAAAAGACCCCGGAAATAACTTTGCGTTTAATTTGAGGGAGTCAAAGTCAAAGTCACAGGCTCATTGAGATAGTTAGATCTTCACAGAGTCCTCCCACATACCATAACTCCTGAACTTCAGCTGACTGATTCGTGCTACTGCTCCCATCAGACATTGCTCTTACCGCCAGCACTCGCTTTTGTTTACGCACTGGCGCCCGCTGTTATGGCGGCTTAAAACTTCAAATGGCCCATTCGACTTGTGGCCGAAGTGCTGATGAATGACCCGCTGATGGAGAAGCATGAAATAAAGCGAGCTAATGTCAGTGCTCCCGCTAATCTAACGCTATGCTCCGTTAAGTGGACCTTGAGGTCCGAAAAGAACTTCCACCGCGAAGGTTGTTGTGAGAGACTCCTCTCTTTTTTGTCAGCTGTATTAAACTTTTCATCACCTTATTTTAAGGTGTTTATGTAAAAAAGTCAGGGGAAGTTCAGCCCGTATCTCTTGAGGACTCGTTCAAGGCAATTCTGGGGGGGGGGACAACAACAACAACAAAAATAGGCAAACCCTGAATGAACGCAGGTTTTTCTTTAATCATAATAACATCTTTTCTATTTTCCCTCCCTGCCGCCGAACAAGGATTGATATTTTAATAAGGCGGTATAACAATGCGCAGCAATTATGTTTCGGTCCAGTGGAGTTTAGAGTCCCTCCCACGCCACGGCGCCGAAAACGTCCGCCACAATCAAGCCCGACCACAGGCTGAAATCCAAATGTCAAGGTATTCCTTTTAGGATGTTTACAATCATGTTTGTCGGATTTGCCACCCAATTAAGTGTGAACGGCATTACCCCCAGCGGTTCCCCGGGGCCCACTAGAATACATTGACATTCAGAGAGTGCAGACAGACCGGGCCCACTCAGTCCCGGCGGTGATCCGTCAGCGGTGGGCACAAACACTGACCACATTTTCATAGTAAAATACGGGAAACAAAAGCCGCACGCCGTGACGGCGCGGGCCTTACTGTAAGAAATGATCGCGGCCTGAGTCGTGGCGGTCCTGAGGGGCAGGATTCCATGTTGGTTTTTCCACATCCTGCCAGAGGCTGAGTCTTAAAGAGGCTGGAATGGTCCATTAAACTCTTTGGTCTGAGCAAAATCTCTAAACAATCCAGCGGACAGATTTACATTAAATTTGCAGGGGGATGCTCTTATTCCCCCTGAATGGCCATAAAATAGACATAAATGAGCTGAAACCAAGGCATTACACTTGTAAGCTGAGGAAAATGGAGATGAAGATATATATTACCTCAAATATATTTAATTCTATTGCTCTTATTGCTGGAAATACCGAGCATAACAAGTTAGCAGGCTAATTTCGGCGGCGATGTGAGCGGATACTACAAGGGCTGCATTTGTGAGGTTTTAAGGAAGGGTTTTGGTTTGGAGCGGGATTGTCTTATCTTTTTTTAAATATAGTTATTTGGCTTGAGTGTGTCAGCAAATGGGTTTGTAGCGAGGTCCAGCAAAAGTTGAGATATTTCCCATTTTCCTGGGATGATTTTTCTCTTTCATTTCCTTGGCCTTTCTTGTCGCTGATATTGCAAACTAGCATATTAGCGTGATGCCCAATCCTGACCCTAACCTGCCACGTTTCTGGGTTTCCGAACAAGGACAGTGGAACCAGCTGGTCCAGTAGGAACCCATCATACATGTAACTTAAATCAACATTGGGAGCAACATTTCTCACCCAATCCACCTCAGAGTCCCTTCTTAACCCAGGAAAGCCTCAAATCAACGGTGAACTCCGAAGGCTATGACGTCACATGATCAAGACACTCATCCGAGATGTGTCGGAGGTGGTACCAGATGCGAAACAGTCCTCTCGACAAAAGAACATGTTCCAGAAGATAAAGAATGAAATGGACCCAGCTGGACAATAATAACCTACACACACTCCAGAACGTTCCTGTAAAATACAATTTTAGTCACAATGAGGCTCACATGGTTAAATAAAAAAACAAGATCCAACCCACTGACAGGTGTCAGTGTGACGAGATAATCAGTGTTATGATGATGTCACCTACTATCAGTGGTTATAATGTTATGGCTGTTTCTCATATGGTCTTAATTGCACCACTATCCCATCCCACAAAGCTGACTCTAAACGTTTTTTTTTATCTCCCCTCTTCTGCCCACAGCTCCTAGCTCCGCCCCCAAAGACTTGACCGTGATCAGTCGCGAGGGACGACCCCGCGCCATTTTAATCAGTTGGCAACCGCCAATGGAAGCTAACGGACGAATCACAGGTGAGGGTTCACGCTGCAGGATCCATGGTATACACACACACACGCACACACACATAAAGACAAACACAAACACACACACACACACACTTCATTAATCAGAGTTACCGGTTATTTTGATTTTCAATTTAACTGCAGATTCCTTTTTACTTGAATCAATTAGTTTATATTATGTCTGAGCGTAAAGTCGTAACGATATTTGTACAACATCAACACGCAAATTCAATTTGACCCCACTTGTGTCTCCAAAACACACACAGAGAAACCCACGCACTCACAATCTTCCCTCTGCCGCGCTCTCTCTCTCTCCCTACCTCTGGGCGATCGACCCGGCCGTAAACCCGTCCGTTTTAACGAGCTCTGCTGCTGCTGCAGCGTCCCGGAGGACGAATCCAACGCTCCCTGCAGGGCACGGCGTGCAACCAACAGGAGCGAGAAAAAAAGAAGGAGAGCGTAGGATCAACAAATGGATCGGGAATAAAGAAGGATCTTTGTGGTCATTAGACGCAGGTGCAGCGAGTGTGGCTTAATAAAAGAATAGAATAAAAGATAAAAGCGGTAAAATATCAGCTTGAGCTGCAGCGGGGTCATAAAATAAGTGTTTAAGTGATTGTTAGGAGCGGGTCCTCAACAATTCCATCACTAAGTTATTTCCCAAAAAAATCCAAAAAGGGCGTATCTCGCAATGTTGAGGAAAAGGTTATTGTGACGTCACGTCATCAAGTTATAATATAACGTTACCAAAATGTAGTCATGTCTACAATATACCAAAAACTATTTCTGGTTAAAATTTCATGTAAATCCGTCCAGTAATTAATGAGTTATTGGCAAAACAATCTCTAATATTGCGTTATATCGCAATAGTTTGAAATATTATTGTGAGGTCACGTTATGAGGTCATAATTTAATGTCACCAAAGTTTTAGAATCTCTAGAATATACCAAAACCTACTTCTGGGTAAAGGTTCACGTAAATCAATCCGTTAGTTATGAGTTATTTCCCGAAAATCTCAGATAGTGCCTTTTGTCGCAATTTTTCAGAAAACGTTATTGTGACGTCACGTCATGAAGTCATAATATAACGTTACCAAAATGTATTCATGTGTAGAATATAAAAAACAATATTTCTGAGTAAAATTTCATGTAAATCCGTCCATTAGTTAATGAGTTATTGACAAAACAATCTCTAATATTGTGTTATATCGCAATGGTTCGAAACTGTTATTGTGACATCAACGACATGAAGTCATAATATAACGTTACCCAAATGTAATCATGCCTAGAATATACCAAAAAAACATTTCTGGGTAAAAGTTCATGTAAATCAATTCTTGAGTTTATGAGTTATTGAATTATAAAAGAAAAAAATTCATACTCAAATAATTTGTATTTAAAAATGCAGAGACACGATAGAAGCTACAAATAATGTAATAATCAGATCAGAAGTTTCGCTACCAGGACATTTCTAAGTCTTCTCTTAGACCCAGATAATGATGTAACAGAATCCATTAAATTAACAGTTTAATTCCGTAAAACTGCCGACTATGGGATGTCTTGTAAAAACGAAGATGAGGATTACGGTGAAATTGTGAACTATCCCTTTAAAGAGGAAAATTTATTTATTTTGAGGCATTTATTATTATGTTATAGCTCAGAAACTCTAAACGTACCACAAAATGACAAATCATTTCATTTATACAACATTTTGTATTTCGTGAAAAATAGCCTCCATTAACTGAATTAGCTTAAACTTTACGTAAAGCATGTTTTACGTAATTCGACTTTTTTGTGGAGTCGTGTTACAAAATCCTGTTGATTAAGTCTGCACATTCTTTAATTGCAAAAAAAAAACCTAACTTTGACATGTGGTGTCCCACAGGGCTCTATCCTTGGCCCCTTACCGTTTAGCATGTACATGCTAACACCGCGTCATATTATAAACAGGTTCAGAAACAGTTCAAATAAGAATTATTGACTCGAAATGAACTCAATCAAACAGCCGAGCAGGAAATTAAAGGGTTATTTCCAAAAGAACAACAAAAAAGGTGGAAAACTAGAAGGTAAATCTTTATATTTTTAAACTTTAGACTTTCTGTCGGAGCTCATCCTGTAAAGGAACCCTCCTTTTTTAAAAAAAAAAAAAAAAGGGGTAAAATGAAATACGAGGCCAAACTTCAGCGCGTTGAATCAATATGGATGGAGTTTTCCCAGAATCATTTTTTACTGCCGACCGTAGAAGAAGGTCCATTTGTTGGCGGTGAAATATCTCCCTGTGTGCTGCGGCCCGGTTATAAATATCTCTGATGGAGCGCTCCGTCCGACAGGCTACATCCTGTACTACACGCTGGATAAGAACATGCCCATCGACGACTGGGTGATGGAGTCCATCAGCGGCGACCGGCTGACCCATCAGGTTGTGGATCTGAACCTGGACACGGTGTACTACTTCAGGATTCAGGCCAAGAACGCCAAAGGAGTGGGTCCGCTGTCTGAACCCGTCCACTTCAGAACCGCCAAAGGTGTGCCACAGTGTGTGTGTGTGTGTGTGTGTGTGTGCGTGTGTATGTGTGTGTGTGTATGTGTGTGTTAGCGAGTGTGTGCGTGTGTTAGTGAGTGTGTGTGTGTGTGTGTGTTAGTGAGTGTGTGTGTATGTGTGTGTTTGTGAGTGTGTGTGTGCTATAAATGTATTCCTTTGTTTAATATTTGATCGTTTCTCTCTTTCAGTGGAACATCCCGACAAGATGGCCAATGATCAAGGTATTTTTCTTTTCCTTTTCTGTTTTCTCTTGTCTCATCTGTGACTCTACCGAAAACTGTTCCTCGTCTCGTTTCTCCTTGTGAAGCGCCGATAAATCCTTTATGTAAATGTAATCAGATTATCCTGCAGATAGTCTGAATTGTTTTCATCTCAAATTCTTGATTTTACAAATCTTCATATCATTTCATCTTTTGCTCTTCAAATATAATCCTTATTAATGGATGGATGGATGGATGGATGGATGGATGGATGAGTGGATGGATGGATGGAAGAGTGGATGATGGATGGATGATGGATGGATGATGGATGGATGATGGATGGATGGATGATGGATGGATGATGGATGGATGGAACGATGAGTTGATGGATGGATGGATGGATGAGTGGATGGATAGATAGTAAGTAAGTAAGAAATACTATATAATAGGAACTTTTTATAAAAATGTACATAAACATATATATATACATACATACATATATACACATATATATAAATACATGTAAACACACATACATAAACATATATATATACATACATACATATATACACATATATATA